>SNQJ01S0059067.1:17995-60726 GCA_010110895.2 Picea sitchensis
GACTTGTACAAAATGGTCTAAGTACTTCCAGAATACATCGTTCATGAGGCTCATGAATACTGCTAGCACATTGGTCAATCCGAAAGGTACTACAACAAACTTGTAATGTCCAAACCGAGTTCGAAAGGCAATTTTTTGGGATATCACCTTCCTTAATCCTTAACTGATGATACCCTAATCACAAATCGATCTTTAAGAATACCGCTTCTCCTTTCATCCGATCGAAGAGGTCATCTATTCGCAGCATTGGGTACCTATTTTTCACTATAGCATGGTTCAAGTCCCTGTAGTCTATACACAGTCGTAAGGATCCATCCTTCTTCTTTACAAAAATTACTGGTGCGCCCCAAGGTGAGACACTGGGCCTTATTAGCCCTAAGTCTAGTAACTTTTTCAACTGCATTTGCAATTCACAAATTTCCAGCACTGTCATCTGATATGGAGTCTTGGAGATTGGTTCTACACCAGGTTTTAGCTCAATAGTAAAATCAAGCTCCCTCTCAGAAGGTAACCCTGGTAACTCATTCAGAAAAACATCTTTAAATTCTGACAATACCTGGTACTGATCCAATGAGGGTCCCTTCCTTTCATTCACTTCTTCCACTACATAAAGTCGACACCCTTTCCTCAAGCATCACTTAACCTTCATAGTTGATATAAAGCGTAACGACACTTTTCTTTGTACACCCTAGATCTCTACTGGTATTCCTTCATCGTCGACACAAAGCACCCTCTTTGCGAAACAATATACCAAAGCTCGGTGGGATTCTAACCAATCCATTCCAATGATTAGGTCATATGCCCCGAGAGTAGTGACGTATACCTTCAACCTAGTAGTACACACTCCCAGGTCTACTATACAATTATTAACACTAGGTCCTACCGCTTGTTTTTCCCCCGAAGCCATCTCGACTTGTTTAAATTCATCATGCTCGTAGGCTTCCAACCCACTCTTTTCTAATGCAGATGGTGAAATGAAACTATCTGTCACACCATAATCAAATAAAATCTTAACCTTGGTATGATTTAGCGTACCTGTTGACTCCACCATCGTGGATTAGTGTTCTGCCTGGCGATTATTAATCGCTGTGTAAATCTGGTGGCTGCCACTTGCTCTTCCCATCGGGGCCTTTCCTTCTCTATGCACAATCCTGATTGTAACTCTAGGCAGTCACGCTGGTAACGGTGTCCTCCACGTCCCCAACAGGTAACACGGGATTGAACCTACACACTATTCTTCGACTGTCTCTGAAACGAGTTCCTTCCCTAGAACCCCTGCCCCTACTAGTTGTCCCCTGAAATGGTCGTGGACCTGCCTGCGTCATTGGGGATGAATGAGATGCTCCACTCCCTGCCATTAAAATCCTTGTGGCTATTGTCCTTGGTGCGACTCTATTGCCATATGGAGGTGGCCTTGAGCCCCCTCCCTTTTATCTACGTCTAAAAAAAATTTCTTTAAAACTAGCTAAGGTGATTTACACCCTAATACCATATGTTTAAATCTTTAATTTAAAACATATATTATAACTTAAACATATTAATCTTACAATTAGCTTAACTTATTTAAAATTAATTAAGATTAATCTTAACTTAACTTAAAATTAACTTAACTCATTTCTTTAATTATTTAAAGATTTAAATTATATGATATAAATTAATTTAAATTTAAATCTCTTTAATTCAATTTAATGCCACAAATTAATGTTATTAATATTATTATTAATTAATTTATTAAGTACCTAATTAATCATTAATTTAATTTAAATTATTCCCTTTGATTAATCACTTTTGATTAATCATATTTAACTTATAATTAATTTAATCACAAATTAAAATATGATTAAACTTAGTCACCTCATAATATTTTAATTATCTTACAATTAATTAAAAACACAAATTTAAATGTGTTTAAACTTAAATATGTTTAATTTAAATAATTAAACACAAGATTTTTTTTAAACTATTTTAAACAATTAAAATTTTAAATATAATAATACTTTAATTTATCCATCCTTCTTTTAATTTTCTAATCTAAAATACTTTACAAGAATAATAAAATAAAAAAAATAAAATAATCAAAATAAAGAAAAACTAAAATAAACTAAAATAAAATTATTAACTAGGCAAGGGCACGCATGAAGTCCACGTACCCGCTTCCTCCAAAATAATCCTACACCTATCTCTCCAAACCCTAAACGTGTCCTTCACTTCCGTGTCCTTCCTCTGCCGCCTCTCCACTTTGCTCTGTCCCTCTCGTCAGGCTCAATGCCTGTCTCAGAGCACTGGTGCTTGGGCGATGGCTTCTGTGTATTATGTTTTTCATTTGTGCAGCTCCTCGGCCATGGTTGGGCACTGCGTTCGGGCTGTGTGGTGCAAGAACAGGCCCCCTTATTCATTAATCGTTTTCACCCTTAATTTCTGTAATATTTTCGCAAATACAATATGTACTTGTTGTATTTTGTGCATCTGACATTACATATACTCAACTTGGTGTTTGCTGGTATTGGTTTCTGACTAGATTTGCGGGTTATGGATCTCATGAGGAACCTTCATTTGGTTCTGATATATGTTTTTTTTTTCAATGGATTTTGCTATTGGAAACATGTATCTGCTGCTAATGTTACCTATGATCATAGAAGTCTTCTGATTGACGGCCAACAAAGAGTTCTCATATCTGGTTCCATACATTATCCTTGAAGCACACTAGAGATGTGGCCTGATATTATTCAGAAGGACAAGGACGGAGGCCTGGACGTCATTGAGAGTTACATGTTCTGGAATATGCATGAGCCAAAACAAAACAAGTACTACTTTGAAGATGGGTTTGATTTGGTAAAATTGGTGAAAATAGTGCAACAGGTTGGACTGCTTGTGCATCTTCGCATTGTGCAAAATGAATGGCCTTTCATTGGCTCCTCTCTTGTGACTTGGTGCTTGTGTGTCGAGCTACAACTTAGGCTTGGTGTTGAGACTTTAGCAGTGACTGTCGATGGATAACTTAGAGATTGGATGTTGTTATAGCCCCAATATTTTTATTATTCCATATGTATGCGCAGAATGGAACTATGGTGGTTTTCTAGTCTGGTTACACTTAATTCCTGGGATCCACTTCCGAACTGACAACGATCCCTTTACTAACAAAATGAAGTGTTTCAGAGATCCATACCCAAATCCCCTTCTGTCCATAAATCTCGTTACTCCATAACGATACTCTCTGCTTACCTACCCAAGAGACCTCAACACACTAATCTTTCTACATGTGGTTATATTGGGGCCCTCAGTTTTTTTTTCAGACCTTCATTTAAGGTAAACGGAGTTTCAATCAAGATGAAATTAAATGGAACAATAGCCGGCCACTGCAACAGTTGGGTCTTCATCACCAGATGTAGAACGTGAGAAGGAGAAGATTTCTCAGGTTTCGAAATGTTTGGAAAGACCTTACTTGAATAGGATATGTTCTATAGGTTGTACGTCTTAGTCTACGTAGATTCCTATATAGACAAGCACACAAATCCGGAAGATGAACTATGGCTCTCGGGCCAGAGCGCGAATACTGTGATGGTTGAGAGTTCGCTCCCACTCATCTCTCGATGAACGTCCCGTCTGTGACATTTCCAGTTCCACACAGTGAAGGCCTCAGAGCATTCTGACGGATTCATTTCCTTTAATTATTTTAAGCGGCTAGGAGGGTTAGGTTTTTGGAGCCAGCTTGTATGCATAGTTGTATCTTCTGTGATACTTTATTTCCTTGTGGTCATCACTGGGAGCCCCACTTCACCATCGACATTTTACATGACTGTTGTTGGCATTGTAGCAACATTTTTGTCTGTCTTATGGTCTTTTGGGTACATTTGGCTAGCTGAACGTCTTCGAAAAACTGCAAATGATCCTGCCAAGGCTCCTCCTCGTGTTGATGTGGTGAAAAACCTAAAAAATGGAATTGTTATAAATATTCTTGGTATGGGTGCCACTGTGCTTGGGATGCAATCTATTGTGGGACTATTAGTGGAAAAGGATCTCACTTCTTCAACTAATCCATACTACCAAGGATTATCCCCAACCTATAGCCCAGTTCTCGCTCTTGATGTCTTTTTAGTTCAGGTATGTTCTCTTTATTTCACATGAATCTTCTTAATTGTAGGTGTTATTTTGTCTCTCAATTTAGTTCCTCACTCTCTAGTTATTCTGTTACTGAGTTCTTGGCAATTGTAACTCTCAAGTTTCGATTTATATTTTGAAAAAAATTACATGATTCCCTTATCAACTTTGATCCATTCCTATTACAACCGAAATCACTTTGATCCTCCAAAGGAAGTGGTATAATTGACCGTGCCTTACATGACTTGCTGCAATTTTAAAATGCAAGATTGAAATCCAATGGTAGAAACTCAACTAGGCCAAGGACCTCTAACTTTGGGTTCACTTCATACAATCTTGAAAACAAGAGGGCATATATCGTTGAATGGAAAAGGAGAATATAATACCTACATTGCATGGTACAACTGCTGGGAGTTGGAGAACCTGTACACACCATATGGGCCAGGAGCTTTGGAGTGGGTACAAAATGCTCCTTTTTGTGTATATATATAATTTGTTTGTTTAATTGAGCCAAGTGCCAAAATTATTTAACACTTTAAATACATATAATATTAAACCAATTTTGTTTTCCAGGCATTTTTTTTATTATATATTATATATAGATTTGTGTATATAATAAAACCAAAATGTATATTTGGCTTGTAGGTTAGGTGGAGTTGGAGCTCGTGGCTTGGCCTTCAGGACCAAATTTTTATTTACCCTAATATATTTATTTAGGGATTTACTATAACTAAATAAGAGTGTTTATTTTTATTTTTTTGGTGTGGTTTATTTAAATTTATGGGTGGGTAGGTAGGCCCTTGGTTCCAGATTTTGAACCAGGTCTCTAATACCATGTGTAGTAACTGTATTAATTTAACATCCAATAAATTCCATAAAATGAAACAGTAACTTCTACTTGATTTCAGAAACTCAATAATTTCTTATAAATTCAGCACATACGCATATAAATTTATCAACGAATAATAATTTCATAACATAAATAAACAAATACATAATTTAAAATACCTTGGTCTGATGCTAACTCCCACTAGTCTTGTTGTCCTTCCTGCTCCTGCCTTGCCCATCTCGATGCCACTGACCAACTCTGCCCAAATCGACTAACCTCCCAGCCAGCTAGGAGCAGCCTGTCCGGCTCCCTAGCTCCAGGAAACCGAAAGGAATCATGACCCCCGTGCCCAAAACCCTTAGCAACCTGGTGCCCCCTGCTTCTGATTCAACGAAATCCCCCAAAGACAAACTCCTCACACCAACCATCTCCACCCCAAATTCCCTCACCAAAATTCCTCCTCCCAAAAGAATGCTTCCCCCCCAAAAGAATGCCTCTCACCCTAAGACTCTCCCTGTCATATTCCCCCTTCATCGACTCTCCCCCTTTCATTAATTTCCTTATCCATTTATTTAATATCTTATCCCTTCCCTTGTACATAAGTCTTTAACAAATTAAACTTATTAACCCCTTTAATTCTTTACTCAATTGATTAATAAGTCAATTAATAATTAATTAATCATTGATAGATATGAATAAGTAATTAATAACAATTAATTAGTTAATATTATTTAAGAAATAATTATCGTTTATCTAACATTTTAGGACAGTCAAGTTATCAAATTAATTATAATTTAATAATCCTATACATCTATTTAAGCAGGGTCGTTACATTGACGCAGACCCCCTACCTCTACATTGACAAGGTCCGCTAACCTCCCAGTCAAGGATCGTTCTCAAGTTCCTAAGCCAAAATGGATCTTTGATTCCCTAGTGGAATCTTGCTATCTGATCCACAGGTCCTTTTATGAACTCAGCCCGTGCGAACAAGCACCAAGCGTGAGCTTCAACTTCTCCACGTGACCACGCTCTGTGGCCACCCACCCAACTCAAAAGGTGCTTCGTGTTTCACGATATCAAGAATTCCAATGCAAAACGCCCTGCTCCTCTAAGTCCTGAAATGATGAAATGAAAATGCTTCAGATCCATGGCCCACAGTTTGACTCGATCCAACAGCCTAGATGCTGTCGCTATTTTGGCTATCACAAGTTCTTAAAAATTTGTCCGTTGACTCCTTCAAGTTGTGAGTCAGCAAAATAATGAATTATCGCCACGTGTACTTTCCAATGGACGGTTCTGATGCTTTTGAGACTTCGTGAATTCGCAAAGTCTGTCCCCCTATACACATAAGGATTAAGCCTCGCACACTTTCCTACAGATCCAACTGCTATTGGTTATCTATACTCAGATCCAGTGGCCCATATCTAATCTTCCCTGCGCTCATTCCTCCTATATCTAGATGTGGATTCAATGGTCCAGATCTCCTCTCCTAGTGTCGATCCAACAGAAGTTGTGCTCCTCCTCCTGAGCTTTACATTCTTCCCATACTTGGAAGATTTTAAATATACCGAAGGTCTCAACCTTCAACTTAATTCTTGCGAGCCATGACTTTGGGTCTCACCTGCATTTTGGGAATGCTATCCCACATGAGCTTTTGTAATTAATCTCAACCTCGGCCTTTCGCACAATTGTTCTCTGTGTGTGACTTCACGCTACTCCTCCTGAGATTTGGGACTTGAAATAAGTCCACTCTTGCACACTCCTTGTGCTTGACTAGCCTTCTGATGGTTGTCTTTCAACACTTTGCCCAAGTGTTAGCTTGGTGCACTCCTTGCACAGGTCTTCCTTTAGAGTGTTCAAAAACTCTATTTTCCTCCTTGATCTTCAATGACTTGAACCTCAAAGATCCCTGTCCCTTTCACTCCTCAAAGGGATATAAGTGCCCCCTTGGAAATTTATGCTCAAGCACTCCTTGCTAATCTAACAACGTATTCAGTAACTCTATAAGTGTCCTCTCCTTGAGACTTCTCTTATCTCTGAACTTGAAATAGATTTCTTTTGTGCACTCCTTGCACATGCTCAATGCCCTCTTGGCAGAGCTTCACATAATCCTCAACAATTTTGTTTCTTTCCTCTATGCCTTCCTCTACACAATATTACCTCCAAGGTGTTCAAAAACCTTGAGGCTTATCCCTTGAGTCTATGATTCCTCTGGTGCGCCCTCCTGGCACATCTTTTCCTGAATTCCACAGTACTCAGATGTGCACTCTTTGCACTGGCTTACAGATTCCTTAGTACTCTATCATGCAACCCCTTGCATGAAGCCACAAAGAAACCAGAATGAAATCAACAAAATCACAAATATATAGAGAAGTATATCTATCCTTGCATATGGAAACTAACACACATCTACAACATATAGACATAAAAGCATAAAAGACATTCATAAACACACACAATACAATATGGAGGAAAAATGACTATGTTTGTATTAATCTCAGAATGCATGTACAAAGGTTACAAAAGATCGGACTACAATCGAGTCTTGGCTCTCTCTTCTCTTCTCTTCTCTACGTGTTGGTTCTAATTTAATCTAGATACTAAGATCTTTTTACAAAAGGGGGCTCCTCAAGCGCTTCGTTCCATCTCACCTACTCTCATTAATTACATTGAATTACATTCAATGGTTGTCTAGTCTGAATTGAATCTAGATATTCAGCCTGTCAACCATTAAAGGTGACTCTATCTATTATCTTCACAAAGGCATCTATTTGGCTCTTCCAGCCTTACAAATATTTAATTACATTCTCAAATTTAAAATGAGAGGGTTGGCACCTCTCCCTTCCTTGAATGCACGCTTGATGTGTTTTCTAGCTGGAACGATGATGGGTTGGAGCAATTCTCCTGTATCATACTCCACTGCTGTGAAAAATTCATGAGCTCCTACTCATGAGCTTCTCGGCTCTATTAAAATCCACCTGGATCACAAACTTTCCTTTGGAATTTCCCATATGCTCCATTTCTTTGTTGTTGTTGTTGCTTCTTCCCTACTTCTCTTGTAGGCTTCCTTCTGCTCAGCTTCCCTTTGTTGACTGCTTCTTGCATTGACCTCAACATCAGCCTTCTTATCTCTTCAACCACTTCTTCCAGTTGCTCCAATGGTTGGTTCTCTTTATGTAATCTCCTCAACTGCACTTCTTCCCTGCAAATGGGTAGATCAAATTGATCCCCCTTGTGATTTTATCCATCTCTTGTGGCCTTAGCTTGCCACTCTACTGCAAAGTTCAGCTCTACAGTCTCATCACTGATCTTCTTCTTAGCTTCTTCCTCTAACAAACTAGCTTCTGCCAGTTCTTCTACCGGTTCATCTCCAGCTTCTTCCAGCTGCTCCTCAGACTGAAATTCTGATTCATCTTCTATTGCAAGTTTCAATGCTGCAGTCATCATGTGTCCAACTTCCTAGACAAAATTTTCAAGAAATTCTATTGAATGCTCTTCTCTCAAAATCCGCATGACTGTTTTCTCATGGCAGTCACCTACTGGCTCTGGATGGTTCAACCAATCCTCCATCATATCTAACTCCTTATCTCATGGAGTGAGCATCTTATCTGTGTGCTCTTATTCCTTTATTACAATCATTTTTGGTTGTCCTTCTCCTTTTGTGGCACCTGCAACATGTGTTGTGGCCTTAACTAGGCTATCTGGTAGGAATACCTCAATTCCTCCAATGATCAGAATGTATTTCTGATCATCCTCCATCAACTCTCCTTATTGATCCAAACTCACCTCTGAGTTCATGAGACTATCAGACAGTCTCATATCCTCTCCCTTGCCCACCTGGAAATATGGGATTTTTGTCCTACCCATCTGACAGTCTATGATATCCTCCAACGATCCCATCTCATTGCCCACCTGGCAATCTAAAATTTCTTCACTGCTTACTTGGCAGTTTGTAATACCCTTCTCTGATCTCTTCTCCTCATCATCACTAAGATTTCTCCCAGCTTCTGGCTCACAAATATGAACCATCTCCTCTTCACCTCCGAGTCTTTTAACATACCTCAACCACATTCTCAACATCCTTTGTTGTCCTCTAGCCAACAATTTCTTGACTGGCCACTTCACCTTCTTCTTCATGGGCCATTGATACGCCCAATGTACCTTTTCATCCTATTGCATCTTAAATGCAAGATTCTCCATCTGTGCACTTATCTTACTAAGCTCATCATCTATCTCAGCCTTTCTTTTCTATTGGTGGTCTTCTCTTGGACCACGTTGATGGCCTTCAGTAGCCATCTACTTATTCTACTTTCTACCTACAAAAATCAATTATGTGCAAGCTCTCCTCTATCTCCTTCACCTGAAATATACAGACGAAATTCTACTCGGATACCACTTGATGGTATCATACTATATCCTTCTCTTCCTTCACCTTTGCCTATGATATGTAGACAAATTTTGTGCTCTAATACCACTTGATGGTATCATATTATATCCTTCTCTTCCTTCACCTTTGCCTATGATCTGCAGACAAATTTTGTGCTCTGATACCACTTGTTGGTATCATACTATATCCTTCTATTCCTTCACCTTTTCCTACGATATGCAAACAAATTATGTTCTCTAATACCACTTGACACAGACCCCCTACCTCTGCCTCAACAAGGTCTGTTGACCTCCCGGTCAAGGATCATTCTCAATTTCCTGAGATGAAATGGCTCTTTGATTCCCTGGTGGAATCCTATTATCTGATACACAAGTCCTTTTATGACCTTAGCTCACGTGAACAAGCACCAAGTGTGAGATTCACCTTCTCCACATGACCACGCTCTATGGCCACCCACCCAAATCAAAAGGTGCTTTGAGTTTCACGATATCGGGAATTCCAATGTAAAACGTCCCACTCCTCTAAGTCCCAAAATGTCGAAATGTCGATGCTTCATATCGACAACCCACAACCTGACTCGATCCAACAAACCAAATGCTGTCGCTATTTTAGCTATCGTGAGTTCTTAAAAATTTTTCCATTGACTCCTTCGAGTCGCGAGTCAATGAAATACTGATTGCTTTCCATGCATCCTTTTCAATGGACGATTTTGATGCTTTTGAGAATTCATGACTTTGCAAAGTCTGTCCCCTTATACATGCAAGGATTAAGCCTCATGCACTTTCCTTTGGATCCAAAGGTTGTTGGTTCTCCGCGCTCAGATCCCATGGCCCAGATATGATCTTCCTTGTGCTTGTTCCTCCTATATCTAGAAGTGGATTCAACAGTCCAGATCCCCTCTCCTAGTGTCGATCCAATGACAGATGTTATCCTCCTCCTTAGTTTTATGTTCTTCCTAGACTTGGAATATTTTAAATGTTCCAAAGGTCTTGACCTTCAACTTAAATCCTGCAAGCCCTAACTTTGGGTCTCACCTGTGTTTTGGGAATGCTATCCCTCCCGAGCTTTGGTAATGAATCTCAACCTTGGCCTTTTGCACAATTGTGCTCTGTGTGTGACTTCACGCTACTCGTCCTGAGCTTCGAGACTTGAAATAAGTCCACTCTTGCACACTCCTTGTGCTTTACTAGACTCCTGATGGTTTTCTTTCAACACTTTGCTCATTTTTTGGCCTGGTGCACTCCCTGCATAGGTCTTCCTTCAGAATGTTCAACAACTTTGTTTTCCTCCTTGATCTTCAACTACTCGAACATCAAAGATCTCTGTCCCTTTTTCTCCTCGAAGGGATATAAGTGCCCCCTTGGAAACTTATGCTCAAGCACTCCTTATTGAGCTGACAAATTATTTAGTAGCTCTGTAAGTGTCCTCTCCTTGACACTTCTCTTATCTTCGAACTCAAAATAGAGTTCGTTCATGCACTCCTTGCACACTCTCAATGCCCTCTTGCTAGAGCTTCATAGAATCCTCAACAATTTTGTATCTTTCCTCTGTTCCTTCCTCTACATAGTCTTACCTCCAAGGTGTTTACCAACCTTGAGGGTTCTCCCTTGAGTCTATGATTCCTCTAGTGTGCCCTCCTGACATGTCTTTGCCTAAATTCCATAGAACTCAGATGTGCACTCTTTGCACTAGCTTATAGAGTCCTCAGTACTCTGTCATGCAACCCCTTGCATGAAGCCACAAAGAAACCAGACTGAAATCAATAAACTCACAAGTAGATAGAGAAGTCTATCTATCCCTACATATGGAAACTAACATACATCTACAACATATGCACATAAAAGCATAAAATACATTCATAAACACACACAATAAAATATGCAGGAAAAAATGCTTTATTTGTATTAATCTCAGAATGCCTGTACAAAGGTTACAAAATCCCGGACTACAATCAAGTCTCAACTCTCTCTTCTCTTATCTTCTCTACATGCTAGTTCTAATTGAATCTATATACCAATATATTTTTACAAAAGGGGGCTCCTCGAGCTCTTCCTTCCATCTCACATACTCTCATTAATTACATTGAATTACATTCAATGGTTGTCTAGTCCAAATTGGATCTAGATATTCAACCTGTCAACCATTAAAGGCGAATCTATCTACTATCTGCACAAAGGCATCTGTTTGGCTCTTCCAACCTTACAAACATTTAATTGCATTCTAAAATTGAAAATGAGAGGGTTGGCGCCTCTCCCTTCCTTGAATGTGTGCTTGATGTGTTTTCTAGCTGGCACGATGCTCCTGCATCAGTGCTCCAACTTTAGGTTGACACATGTCAACCTCCAAGGCATGCATGTCCAAAAAGGAATGGTCTAATTTTAAATTCTCCTCAAAAAGTATCCAATGCTCCAACACTACCTCCTAATCCATTTGTACCTCAAAGTCCACCCCACCTATATAATCACTCCTTGACTTGTGCATCCTCAAATCAAGTACAAGCTTCAATGTATACCACTAAATGTCCCCAATCCATCTAGGGCTCAATTCCATCCTCTAAGGTAATTCATCCTCCCAAGAAACAAGCCAACCTCTCCATGGGTAAAAACCATGAAGAAAATAATCATGCAATCTAAGTCTCTAATGCTCCAAGAAAATGTCCCACATGTTATCACCCAACAAGGAATGAAGACTTAAGAGGAGGCTAGTAAACCATGATATTACGAAGTCAGTGATGGATACTACTCATTATCCATATTTTTATGCATATTATTCCATTAAGGGGCACCTTTTGAGGAATTTCACTCCCCAAGGAAAGGATACATATTTGGAGGAATTTATCACCAATTGAGAAATTACACAAAGAACTTATACATATCTGGAGGCATGAGACATCATTTGATGGAAATTTTGACACCATTTACAAAGTAATGAAAAGGTTTATAAATAACAACCCTCATGAAATGGTGACATTTTTCATCTAGAACCCCTCCTACAACATCAAAGATTCATCCTAGGAGGAGCACCCATCATCTTAAGATATTTTGGAGAGTTTTCATGGCATATCCAAGGGTTACATGCACAAAGGTAAAAGAAGAAATTACTAAAATGCCTCTCTTGAAGAGCGATACAAAGGAGAGTAAGAAAAGTGGCATGCAAACTCTAATAGCGGGTTAAAATACACATGTTATAAGGGAGAAACCTCTATGGAAAGGAGACATGTAGTGGCAAGGACCTATTCAACCCTTATTATGTTTATATTTTCACCCTTAACGAGGAGAACATAGATTGAACAAGATTTTAAATATACTTTATGTATTTTAATATTATTATTTCTAAAAGGATCATATATATAGAAGTTATTCAATAGTATTTTACTGTAAAATGGTTGAATATGAGCTCTATAAAAGGAAGAGAGCTCTCATTTTCTAGTGTTATGGACCTAACCTCCCTAACCCCTCATGTAGGTAGAATAATATATTTTCCATGTAATAAATGACAATATTAATAAGGCCTAGTAATAAGGAAGAATAAGTCAAATGTAAGAAGACCTAATAGAAGATTTTGCTTCTAGAATCTCTTCTTTTACATTGTTCTTGTGGTAGATAGATTTAGTATAAATAGAAGTCAAGGGCATGAGAAGTTTTTTTCTTGAGAACTATTTTAATAGATTGATGCTCTGCTAGAGGTTCCCCCCTCGAAGAGGCAAGTGAACATTGTTTCCTATCAATAAAGGTATTATTTTGGTACTGTGGTTTCATCTATTTTATTTTTCTTTTGTTATTCTCTACAGTATTTATGTTTTCTGTTATTATAATAGATATGGTACCTAACAAGTGGTATCATAGCACTTTCCTTGGCAGAAACTGTGGATAATTTTTTTTCAGGGTAGAGACGTATTATGGCATCTTAAAGCTACATGGATCTGTCGTTCAATGCATAAATTTGCAGTTAGGGAAGAATAAATGTAGGAAATACAAGTGGTACTTAAGAGCACATTGTTGGACACCCTTGTAACCCCTTTTGGTACCCCTTTGAGTGGTAGTGCATTAGACCACACATGTATATGGGCTGGCCTAGATATCCTAAAGCCCTATGAATATAAACCAATCAACCATTGATTGTTATAGTTCCACTGATAATAACACTCGAGAAGATACTCTCTAGTACCTAGGTAATCGGGTATTATAGCTAAGGGTACGGTCTAGACTCCTTAGTTGGTGCCCTGAGATATTGGGTTGAGTACTATTGTTTGACCCTGCACGTATATCAAAGAGATATAACATAGGGAAAACCCTTTTATGTAGGAACCCATAAAACCCTAACCCTTTGGACAAAAACAAAATAGAACATGAACAAATAATATATATTTCCATGCAACCTTATCATAAGCATTTAGGTTGCAAAATTACTACATATTTCTTCCTGTTAAGAATTTGGGCATTTCTCCACTACAGTATTATTCGATTCATAGTATAACTCCAAAGGAGTAAAAAAAAAGTTTGGGGATTTCCCACACCTTTATTTGAGAGATATCCCATTGGACTCCTCTTTTTGTTCTAATCACAGTAATACCTATGATTTTCAACTTTTTTTTCTTTGTGGTCCTGACCCCCTTCCGACCGCCTTTTTTTAGACTTACTCCATTGGATTACCCTCTTTTCCCTAATCATCATGATACCTTTCACCCATAACTAATTTTCTATGTGGTCCCACCACCCCTTTTCAGTTCTTGTTAAGTACCCAAGTGCATCTACAAATATAATCACCACAAATATTGAATACATAATAAATCCAAAAAGAAATATAAAAGAAACTACACTTTTATTATAAAATAACCCTTGAGGTAGGGAAACACCATATAATGGATCTTATTATGGGAGGGATCCTCTCCTATTCAATTTCCTCTTTGAGGGGTCTTTCTCCTATTGAGCTACCACTCCAAATACAAAACTTCTCTTCATATCCCATTACATTGCTTGAACCCCTTTATATAGGACTACCATCAACTAAGAACATTCTATAGGAGGAATATTATATAAGAAGAACCTTCTAAGAAGTCCTCTTACATTTATTATATCTAACTACCATAGTGGGCCTTATTTAATAATATAGTGGACCTAGTCCACCTTACATTGAGTGGTCTCCACTATTATCACTATGGGCCCTATGGCCCCCCCACTACCTCTAGATACCTAACATTCCATCCCCCTTATGAAATCATTATCCTCAAAATGTTTTATGAGGGTGTACAACCATATACCAGGGTCCCATGGATGAGTGTGGACCATAGTATTGAAGTAAACTAGAGAACCAAGGTCCCATAAAGAAATGAAATCCACCATGGTGAAGTAGTCCAACCATCATTGTAAACCAGGGTCCCATGTTTGAATTCTCATGTGAACTCCATGCAGAAGGTATAGAAACCCAATAACCAAATGAAAATGATTCTCTAAAGACTAAAACCTATCATGTGGATCTGAATAAGAAGATCCATCCACATAGTGGGAAAGGGTCATAGTTGAATCTAGAAAGAATAATACCATTGTATAATATGAAATATGGACACTAGTAATCATAACCGATTATTGATTTGTCACATTGATGTTCTCTACAAAAGGTGGAGTAGATTCATCCAATAAAATATGAAAGTGGTTGTCATCCCAAAAATTAAAACTATCCATATACCAAGCATCAAAATTGGCCTCAAAATCATACCATGCATATACTTATTGATTATATTGATCCATGATGTTTTCCATAAGATATCTCTCTTGTAGGAGAGCCAATTACTATTGAATATTGTGATAATTTTATATGTGGTTGGGTAGACTAGCCTTGATGCCTTGCAGGTGGTCATGCATATTGGCTCTGAGGGCTTCAACCTTTCATAGAATTTCCATGAGTTGAGAGTTCATATCCATTGAAAACACCACATATAATGTACAAAAATAAAAATATTAAAATAATATATCCAATGGAATTTATCTAGTAGAAATATGAACACCTTGGGAAAAGTTATGAACTCTGCAATCTTGTTGTCATCACAAAAAAGCCCAAAAAATGACTGATTTTAAATCAACGATATCTTCACTTCCAAAGCTCCGATTTGGGTGATTTTTTTTGTTTCAATAAACTATTTTTGAAAGATAAACTAATATCTATAATTGGTTTTAGAAAATTTGATGACTAATTTCTATGGAAATAAAAAAATCATGCCATCATCTGCGGAAAAAAACCCTGAAAATTGCATATTTTAAAATGTCGATATCTTGGCTTCTTGAAATCTATTTCGGACAATGTTTTTTTTAATTGGGTATTTTTTCTAAGAGTAAATAATATATACAACCCGTTTCCACAAAGTTTTCATATAAATATACATAAATTGTCCATAATTTTGTGTTCCTCCTTTTCTTCTCCGAAAAAATCTGAAAAAAAAGGAGAAATTATCCACACTTTTTGCCAAGGAAAGTGATCTAATACCAATTTTCAAGTACCTGAGTAGATATAAAAATATAATCACCAAAAATATTGAATACACAATATATCTAGAGAGAAATATAGAAGAAACCACACTTTTATTATAAGAAAACCCTTGAAGTAGGGAAACACCATACAATGGATCTTATTATGGAAGGGATCATCCGTTGTTCACTTGTCTCTTCGAGGGGGCTTCCTCATATTGAGCTACCTCTCCAAATATAAAAAATTTATTCATATCTCATTACATTGCTTGAACCCATTTATATAGCACTACCATCACCTAAGAACATTTTAGAGAAGGAATCTTCTAGAAGTAGAAACTTCTAAGAAGTCATCTTACATTTATTATATCTAACTACCATAGTGTAACACCCATATTTCCCCCTTGTAAATATAACTATAACTTTCCAAAAAACTATGGGCATACTGAACATGTGTGGATGTTGGAATTGATGAACCTTTTTGTTATAAAAGTTAATATATGTATTTATGTTATTGATTAAAAATGGATAGTGTTGCATAACTGTTGAAGGGGATTGTCAAGGTAGATAATGATGCTATGAGAGAGATGGAGAGGGGAACTATCAATGGTTGAGATGAACCACACCAGACCAGTACCTTACTGGATTTAAATTACTTAGACCTAGAACAGTCATCTGACCCATAAATAAATTACCAGTCAGGCTAGTAGTTAGGAAGCCCTCCTCAAGCGTTCATGAGGAGATGGGAAAATTACCCATCTGAAAGACTTCCTAACCTGACCACAATATAGGGATTCATACCCATGTAATCTTGCTGAGGAAGGAAAGAAAAAAAGGAAATTTGTGGGTGGATGGGACTAGTGAGGAAGATGAGTCGAGAGACCATTCTTACATAAAGAGAAGAGTGTGTGCAACTCTCTAGTTCTAAAGATAATTGAGAAACAAAATTGATATGGGTGCAAGAAGTTGTTGGCAACATTTTCAGTCCAAGATGATAAATGGGGTTGCAGAGAAGACAAGTGACTAAGGAAGTACTCGTTGCAGGCCCCCTTTCTTGGTGAAGAGAAAACTGCTTTTCCAAATTCCTGTGGGAAGAGAGTGGCCTCCGTCCCTGACTGTCGTTGAAAAATAAGGAACAATATCTCTCAAGGAATCATGATCTAGCTAGGGGGTGTCTAGCGGTAAATCTGTCTAAGAGTGGTTGTGACTAATGTTGGGTGGAAACAGGCACCCCTCTTAGAAGTTTCTTCATGATTCTGGTTTATTTGTGAGACACTATATTTGAATGGTTTTCTATTTTTCTATTCTTAGAAGTAGGAGAATTTTTAGACGTGGGTCTCTAAATGAATCTAAGAATAAGTTTACGGTTCTTGTACTGGTCAAGAAATACCTTTCTCTATTTTAGAACTCAAGTCCCATGAATGGAAGGTACTTCCTTCAAACCAGTCGTCCAAGAGATCAAGGGCTCATGCCCATGTCCTTGACCAACTATTGGATAAGAACTATGAGTGTAGCCTCTTGAGCTAGATAAAGTTCCATATGACTGGGACCTTGAAACCCTTCACTAAGTCTGAAAGGAGTTAAGTTTTTCTATCTTCAAAACTCCGGGAGTTCGGATCTTCAGGATGCTATGAATTTACAACCTTCAAATCCAAATGAAGGAAACCTATTGGTTCAGTTACCAAGGTGGTTGAACAACATATGGTGTTTCCCCTAACCGTGATTGTGGGATCTGTCCCCCCATTAAAACCTGACCCACTTACCGATTGCGAAGTAACTGTTGGACATATTTTCATTGATGTCAACATTTGATGTGATGATTTGTTGTTATAATGAATTATCATTGTGATTTACCAAAGATGAGATTGTCATTGATGTCAACAATATATAAGTTAGCAGAAGATGTCAAATAGTATGCAGATATCAAAAGCGTAAGCTCAGGAGGAGGAGCGAACAATATGTAGAGATCAAAGCTCAGAAAGGGAAACGTTGTACAAAAGAAATTCATGATTATCGTTGATCACGATAGGATAAAAGATGTTCCTATGATAAAATCTTAGGAGGAGGAGCAAACAAAAGTGAATGAAGATCAAATCTCAGAAGGAAGAGCGCATTGCATAAGTATCATTGGGATCGATAAAAATATTGAGAAGTTGACCAATGCACAGGAAAAGGTGAGAAGCCTCAATAGTTGTACAATCAAGAAATTGACGGTGTTGATCGTCTCATATAACAAACATTGGTCATATGAGTGACTGTCGGCTTGAGGAACATTGGAGGATTGTGACCGTCGGATCTATAAGACAGATCAATGAGAGGGATGAATTGCGGGGAGTGAAATAAGAATTAAACAACCCGCTAGTTCTAATCCCGCAATTGGTATAGATCGTCAAATATCATAGACTTGGATGTTGACGATTGTGGTTGATCTAAAAAGTGATCAATTTAATTAAGGTTAAGTCGTGATCGTCGGATGTGCAATCACTAGATCAATGACAGGGATGAATTGTGGAGATCCAAAGGAGAATTAAATATCCCTCTAGTTCCAATCATGTAATTAGTCAGAACCTTCTGATTTTATAGCTTCGAAGTTTGACAATTGTGGTTGACTCACCAACAACACATAACTTCCAATTGCGTAGTTTGGGTGATGATTTAAATCAATCGCAAGTTATGGTACCACAATAATCCTTGATCATGGATTTGCTTTGAGTTTCTTCATGAACATTGGATAACATTTTAGTGGAAGGACAAGATAAGATGAAAGGGTTGAGAATTTGAATATCTGAATACCTTCCAGCTATCAGATCAAATACGAATTCGCATCAGTCATCATATCATTTCAAGTGGAAAGATAGGATAAGTGAGGTAAGATTTGGGATCTCATTTACACAAATTTCCATCAGTCATTGGATCATTCTAAGTGGAAGGACATGATAAGCTAACCTCTTGAGCCAGATAAAGTTCCATATGACTGGGAACTTGGAACCCTTTGCTAAGTCTGAAAAGAGTTAAGTTTTTCTGGCTTCAAAACTCCGGGAGTTCGGATCTCTGAGATGCTATGAATTTACAACCTTCAAACCCAATCGAAGGAAACCTGCTAGTTTAGTTACCAGGGAGGTTGAATGACATTTGACATTTCCCCTAATCATGACCGTGGGATATGTCCCACCATTAAACCCTGACCCACTTACTGATTGTGAAGTAACTGTTGGACATATTGTAATTGATGTCAACAGTTGATGTGATGATTTGTTGTTATAATGAATTATCATTGTGATTTACCAAAGATGATATTTTCATTGATGTCAACAGTATATCAGTTAGCAGAAGATGTAAAATAGTATGCAAAGATCAAAAGTGTAAGCTCAGGAGGAGGAGTGAACAGTATGCAGAGATCAAAGATCAGAAAGGGAAACATTGTACAAAAGAAATTCATGATTATTGTTGATCACGATAGGATAAACAATGCTCCTATGATAAAATCTCAGGAGCATGAGCGAACAAAAGTGAATGAAGATCAAATATTAGAAGGAAGAGCGCATTGCATAAGTATCATTGAGATCAATGGAAATATTGAGAAGTCGACCAATGCACAGGAAAAGGTGAGAATCCTCAACAGCTGTCCGATGAAGAAATTGACTGTGTTGATCATATCATATAATGGACATTGGTCATATGAGTGACCATGGGCTTGAGGACCATTGGAGGATCGTGACCATCGGATCTACAAGACATATCAATAGGCAAGGATGAATTGCGGGGAGCAAAAGAAGAATTAAACAACCCGCTAGTTCTAATCCCGCAATTGGTCTAGATCATTAGATCTCATAGACTTGGATATCAACGACTATGGTTGATCCAACAAGCAATCAATTTAAGTCAGATTAGGTCACGACTGTCGGATGCACAATCACCAGATCAATGACAGGGATGAATTGTGGAGATCCAAAGGATAATTAAATATTGCTCTAGTTCTAATCCCACAATTAGTCAGGACCATATGATCTTATAGATTTGAATATTGAAGATTGTGGTTGACTCACCAACAACGCATAACTTCTAATTGTGTAGTTTGGGTGACAATTTAAATCACTCGCAAGTTGTGGTTCTGCAATCATCCTTGAACCTGGATCTGCTTCGAGTGTCTTCATGACCGTTGGATCAAATTTTAGTGGAAGCATAGGATAAGTTGAAAGGGTTGAGAATTTGAATATTTGAATACCCTCCAGCCATCGAATCAAATCCAAATTCTCATCAGTCATCAGATCATTTCGAGTGGAAGGATAGGATAAGAGAGGTAATATCTAATATCTCATTTATGAAAATTTATGTTAGTCATTGGATCATTCTAAGTGGAAGGATAGGATAAGCTAGAAAAGCTACATCACAGACAGATCGAGTTGTCGATCTAAGATCCTAATCAATGAAAAACATTCATTTTAGGTATAAAGATGTGAGGATATTATGTTGTCACAGGGGCAGACCCAGGGTTCAATGCTTTAACAATGCACCAACAAAACCCTAACTACCGGCCCTTTCAGCAACACCTGCGAAGTAGATGAAGTCTCACCCGAGGTAGAGGCAGGGGTGGTTGCGGGACTCTAGTGTCTGTAACCTTAGCTAGGACACATATCTGTGATTACAATAACTTAACAAAACACTTAGCAGTTGTTATTCATTAGTACTTAGCCTTTGTCTATAGCGCATATAAACCTTAATTACAACGCAACACAGTATTCAACAAGATTCAACACATTCAAGAACAAAGCACATAAACATATATCAGATCTAGCATCTTATTCACATCATTAGGCACTAAGATATCATATTCATCTAAGCATACATCATTGCACTAATCATTAATCATATGAACCATAAAACTACCATAATGCACAAAGAAACCACAACACAGGATATACGTGGTTCACCCCCAGCCTGGGGCTACGTCAACCAACTCTTCTTCTCTTTATTGTCTTCTATCAATATTATACATGAACAAAGCCACAAGGTTCTACTCCGCATAGGACAGGATATCTGTGTGTAGCTCACTAGATCCTCCTTCCCTGAGCTAGGTTACAACAAAAATCATTTTCACAGTCACTTGCACTTAGCCTTGCAAGTCTCACACAATATGCACAAATCATTTATAACTATCACTTGCACTTAGCACATTGGCCTTACTACCTTTAGCACCTAGCATCACGCCACTTACTTACATCACCTATATTTCTATTTATACATTAAAAAAGGGCCTAAACATGGGTAAAACCATGGGCCGACATCCCCATACACGTTACATAATCCCAAAACCCAAAAATCCCTAAACAAGGGGATGAGATCCCATGATCTCCACTTAGTCTTGCGCCCTACCTTTGACATTCTGTCGAATTCCCAAAATAGGTCAAACCTGAACAAGGATCTCAAAAACTTGGTAAAGGGACAACAAGCCCCCAACACTCACCTATGACTCATCCTAAGTCACTCTGATTTGGTTAGCTTTGCCTCAAAATCCTTGAGTCTGGCTCAAGCTTCTTTGACCTCCTACTTTGCCAAGGCCTCCTCCTTGGTGAAATATTGAATAACTTCCTCGTTCACAGGTCCCTCTAAGTGTTGTTCTACTGAAGTGACTACTTGTTCCATATTTTCTCCTCATCCTTCAATCTCCTCAAAAAGTTGGAAAGCTTCGTCCTGGACTAGTTGGAGCCTCTGAGTCACTTCCATGACTTTTCTCTGTATGGTATGGACCTGTTGTTGAGCAGTGCATTGTTCCTGGGATATTTTCATTCTTTTATCTATTGACAGGAGCTTCAACTATGCCTGTATTGTTGTTGCTTGCTTCTTTGGTTCCTAGAGTTGTGACTCCAGTGTCTTCAATTTAGGGTCCTCAGTAAGTCTCTCATTAGTCTGTACACTTCTACTGCTAAGTTGTTTACATTCCAAATTTAATTCTTTGATCCTCTCAACTGTGTTCCTAGCAGTGGATTTTCTTTGGTCTCGCATGTCCTCCAGAGTACTTGGTACTGTTTGTAGCTCTAGATCTGCTATTCTCTGTTGAAGCTGCTAGATGGCTTCAACAAGTTGTGCTACTTGATGTTCCACTGGGTCTTCCTCCTTTTGATCTAAGCCCATCATAGAGCGAAGTGCTCTGTTGACTACTTATTTTACTCCAACCTACTCTACGATAAACTATTCTTTCTCATGTTGGATATGCGCTTTCTCCTCTTCTAAATTTTCTTGTAGGTCATCCTTTTCCTATTATGCAACTCAATATTACTCTATCACTTCCTCTTGTTCTTTCTTTAAGGCCACTGTGGCCTATTCTATTTCTTCCTGTGCATGATGAAGGCGAGCTTCAGTCACATTGGCTAGTCTATGGAGTTGGGTAGGCTCATATCCCAACTCTGTTTCCTCTAATGGTGGGGGTGCAGTGGACACTGCACGGCTGGAGTAAAGGGCCTGTTGTACCCCTCTAATTTTTGCTTCAATTTTTTCATACATGGTATCTTTCTTAGCTTCATTTCTCTACAAAATATCTTCTGAGGAATCTAATACAGCTACGATGATGAATTCAAAGTCATCGAGCATGAGCATAGTCTGCAGCTTGGTCTTACTAGCTTTTGAGTTCTTCCTCAATGTGGGTTTCATGGGAGAAACCTTTCTTTTGTTAGATGGCTCTAGGTCATCAAGGGGATTCGGTGGTGGTGTTACTTTTCCTTGCATATTCTGATCTTATTTTCAATTTTTCTCTTCTTTATATACTTCATCATCACCTCCTCCTCCAGGTGATTCTGAAGTAGTTTCTTCTGATGCACTGCTCAGCTGTTGGACTTTTTCTGTCTTCTTCCTTATGCTAGTTCCAAGTGTATCATGCCTTTCATGAGTGACCACCATGCTTTCGATTAGTTCGAGATCAAAAAGTTCTATGGGGTTAACAAGGATAAGGAGCTCTGCATGCCACTGCTTAGTTATTTCTTCTAGTTCCTCCTCTATGAGTTTGTAATAACTCTGTAGTACTTCTTTGTGTTCGTCTCTGCTCGTAGTGATGTAGATAAAATGTATGTCTGTGTGGAACTTCACAAATGGACTGAACCTGTGCAAGGTGTTCAGCGTTATACAAGGGAAAACCTCAATAGCCCTCTTTAACTGTAGGTAGTAGGTGTGGAAAACCGTGTTTGACTGCCATCTTTTCCCCATATTGCTCGAATACCAGAGCAAAGTGAACTTCGTAGCTAAGGGTTCAAATGTCTCTAGTTCAAGGAAGGTCACACCTTATGGAATCTCCCAAGCTAGGAATGTGATGAGGATCAAAAACCAACTAAAATGGAACTCCTGGCCCTGATCCCGAGATTCACGGTGGTCTTAGTATAACTGGTTCACTAAGTACTTTTCCCAGTTCATCTGTAGCCCCTCCACGCATTTCCCTGCGAGGTCTACAAAAAATCGTGTGACCTGTGTGGGTCTTTTCTTTTGGACTAGCTTACCAACAATAAACTGGCAAGCAAGGCACACTACGCCATTTGGGATGGAGAATACCTTGTAGCATCTCTTCCCCTTCTCCACATCGTTGTATGTATCTTTAATCTTTTTCATAAGGGCATGGTCTACAGCCTTCCCTTGGTAAAAGTCTTTTGGGTCTGGTCCCTGCATGCTTAGTACGGTGATCCGATGGATCAACACCATATTGATGATGATGTGTTTGTCTAGCTACAAATAACCACCATGGAAGCTCGACAACAGGAGATTAGCCACACATTAACCTCCTGGTGCCTTCCAAAATGGGGTAATTTCATCACGTTCAAGATAGCGGACTACGTGAGGACCATAGTCTATGGTTGGGGGATTATCCTTGACTTCTTCCCCTTTGTCCTAGTCAAATACCTCTGAGGGGAGATCATGTTGAAGTTCTTGCGATCCCCTAGGTTAAATTCATTGATATTTAGTGTCATGGTTTTATCCGGCTAAGTCTTGCCTATGCATATCCCCTTTGGGAGGTACGCAGTGACCAAGGTGTAGTTGAAGTCCCTGGGGACACTGTCATGATTCACCAAGTTAGCTAAGGGCAGGATGTAGTCGGACAGGATGGAAGGGATTAACTTCACATTTTCCAAGTCATCTCGATGATTTATTATTTTCTCGGCCCCAGCTCGGGATAGTCCAAATCCGTGAGCAGTCAACGGGGAGCCTTGCACTCCTCTCATCGATGAAGCTTGAATTCCGACAGACATCACCTTCTCATCCATAACTACGATTAGAAATTCTTCAATAGACTTTTATGAGGTACTGAGTTCATCTAACATGCACGCTCAAGATCATATAACTTAGGTCGATGAACAAATTCTCAATGCAATAGAATAGGTAGCGGAGTCTCAGTAAGCACAACACAGTAACAATGAGTTCTCTTGTTGTCTTGGATACAATTTGCGAAAGTGTTCTTGGCGCAATAGTCAACGAAATAAGTAGACAACGATGTAACGGATCCCTCCAACAGACAAGAGGCCTTCATCAATGCATTTATGTCCATTACGGCATGGTCCCAATGGTCCAATGGCAAGCTTCCTAATCATAAATTATGTTCTAACCATTCAGGAACGTCAATATAACGGTTATAATGACTCCAATGATCATATCTCTCTACCATGGTGAAGTGCCAATCTGAGTTGCTATGATATTCCGACGAAGTTTGAATTTTGGAGACCTTCCTTCTGTGAAGTCTTCTCTGGAACTTCCTGTAATTTCTCCAACTTTGCTTTGTTCTTACTGAGCTTTCTATCCTTCTTCCATGTGATTTTCATCTTGGTATTCCTCTTTTCATTCTGATTCTTATCTCCTCTTGGCATAGTAACTTCGCGATGTTGGTGGTATTCCCCAAGGTTCAAGGGAAATACGTATTCTTTGTCTGGGGTAGGTGCTCTACTCTCTTGTACAGACATGTGTTTAAAATATTCTTGTGTTCTTTCAACTTTGACATCTAGATTTTTGGTCCTCAGTAGCTTTGATTGGTTTTCATGTTCTTCCATTTAGTGTCCTATTCTCTTAGCCATGAAGTCTCTTAGTTCTTTCTTTTTTTGTTCTAGATATTCCTCTTCTTTTCTCTGGGTCTGATCTTTCTCAATCCAGGGTTTTCCTAGTAACATAACAAATGGGGTGTTGTTCTCAATAAATTTAACAACCTCAAATTATTCTTCTGTTGAAGTGCCATGAGCACTCATAGATGTCTGGGTAAGTCTTCCACATAGGTTTATCAACTTTCCCCTAAATAATCCTATTCCTCCCAATGAATGAATCATTGCAGGATTTCCTAAAATTTCCCAAGTTCTTTCTATCATAATATTCACCTGTGTTTCCTCATCCAGGACATAGTCTATGTCGAAGTCTCCTATTCTTGTTTCTATGCACTCTTTCTCTTTGAAGATCTCTGATAGGTTGATATTCTATGGTCATTCAGGGTTTATTTCATTTGTATTAATACAATCTCTGATTCTTTATGGGTTTCTGCCATGGTATCAAATTCTTGTCTTTCCTTAGGGTTTTCTTGTCTCATATTCATTCTTTCAACCCTAGCAATCATTCCAGGGAAATCCATAATGTCATGGTAAATAGATTTACAACAAAGACAACTAGGTTTTCTACTAGGGCATGCCTTAGCAAGATGTCCCGGTCTTCTGCAACTGTAACAAAGAGTTAATCCTCTCTTTCTATTAAATGATCCCCAACCTTTATTGTACTGTGCACTAGGATTATGGTGACTAATCTGCAGAAAATTCTTCCTAGGATAATGCATCCATTTTTTAGTCCAAACATTCTTTCTATGCATATGAATAACATATCTTTCATTATTTCTATCATATCTACTCATATCAAACCATCTTTCTTCTAATTGTGCCTTAGTTTTCAGACTAGGACAAATTTTATCAAACATACCTAGATTCATACTTTTGAAACAAAAAATTTAACTTATCTTACCTTTATCAGAGCACAAAGCTTTCATATCTTACCTCTTTTCTTCATATATGCCTCCTTTCTTATCACAAACCTTCACAAGTCAGGTAGATTATTGCACACTAAAGAAACAGATCTACACACATAGCTTTCTTTCTTTTCCTCAGTTCCTAGCAATTATAGTTTTAGGTCCTGGCAATGGAACCATTTGTTGGTACAGGGGTAGACCCAGGGTTCAACGCTTCAACTACGCACCAAAAAAATTCTAACTACTAGCCCTTTCAGCAACATGTGTGAAGTAGATGAAGTCTCACCCGAGGTAGAGGCAGGGGTGGTTGCAAGACTCCAGTGTCTGCAACCTTAGTTGGGACACAGATATGTGATTACAAAACCTTAACAAATCACTTAGTGGTTGTTATTAATTAGTACTTATCCTTTTTCTACAACACAGATAAACCCTAATTATAGCGCAGCGCAGTATTCAACAAGATTCAACACATTCAAGCATGAAGCACATCAACATAGATTAGATCTATCATCTTATTCACATCATTAGGCACTAAGCTATCATATTCATCTAAGCATACATCATTTCACTAAGCATTAATCATATGAACCATAAAATGACCATAATGCACAAAGCAACCACAACATAGGATATACATGGTTCACCCTCAGCTTGGGGCAATGCCCACCAACTCTTCTTCTCTTTATTGTCTTCTTTCAATATTGTACATGCACAAAACCACAAGGTACTACTCTGCATAGGACAGGAGATCTACGTGCAGCTCACAAAATCCTCCTTCCCCGAGATAGGTTACAATACAAATCCTTTTCACAGTCTCTTACAATCACTTGCACTTAGCCTTGCAAGTCTCACACAGTATGCACAAAGAATTTACAACTATCACTTGCACTTAGCACATTGGCCTTACTACCTTTAGCATCTAGCATTACACCACTTACTTACATCACTTAGCTTTATATTTATACATTATAAAAGGGCCTAAACATGGGTAAACCCATGGTCCTACATCTCCATACCTGTTACATAAGCCCAAAACATAAAAATCCCTAAACAAGGGGTCTAGATCCCATGATCTCTGCTTTGTCTTGCACTCCTCCTTCGACATCCTATCAAAGTCCCAAAATAGGTCAAACCTGACCAAGGATCTCCAAAACTTGGTCAAGGGCCAACAGGTTACGATCCAGAAAGTTTGAGATTTGAAATACCTGAAGCCCGAAAAATCCGAAATGGATAAGGACCATCGAATTTGAAGGATATATGATGACCGTTGGATCATGGTTGTTGGTAAGTAGACCATGTCATCAAGGACATGCAATAGACCACATATAAAATAACATGTGGTAGACCACGTCAGCAAGGACACATGGCAGACCACGTCAGCATGGACATGTGGAAGACCACATCAGAAGATCTATGTCAGCAGACCACATCAAAAAATACATGTGGCAGACCATGTCAACATACCATGCCAACAAGTACACATGGAATAATCAGATGATGACAAGTGTCAAGAGGAATTTGTCTCATGCCATGTCAACAAGTGATGTAAGCAAGTTATGTCAGTTCGAGAGATTTTCTTCGGGAGTTTCACCACCAAGAAATGTCAAAAGTCCCAAAGTCCCAAAGGAAGAAGGTCTGAAGTTTCTCTCAACTGTTGATCTAAGATACATCGGGAGTTAGGAGAAATGTTATATCCAGGAGAAGGACATGTGCCACATAAGGAGATCCACGTCAGCAAGACTACGTTAGTAAGGACACTCAGCAGACCACGTCAGCAAGGAAGATTGGTAGACCACGTCAATAAGGATACGTGGCAGACCATGTCAACAAAGGGAAGATGGGAGACCATGTCAACAAGGATATGAGTTGTTCAATATGAAAGATCACTTTGGGAGCATTCTCGATCGTCGATCAAACTATAGTGAAATATTGAGATTTAAAATCTCTGAAGTCTGGAGAACTGAAAGAGATCTTGACCATCGATCTCATGTCAGGTGTATTATCATTTGTCAATCTACTACAGTGGAAGGATAGTGTAAGTGGAAGCGTTAACCGATGGAAATAAGTCTTCACCGTTTTATGACTTACTCAGTAGGTGATCACTCTGGAGGAAAGAAGGGGTTGAGATTTGAAATTTTTGAAGTCCGAAGATCCGAAGGATATCTCGAATTTTTATATGAAGGGGACACACATCAGTGTTTTGTCAGCTCTAGAAGATTGATGTACGGAGGAACGAAGGGGTTGAGACTCGAAATCTCTGAAGTCAGGAGACCCGAAGGAGATCTCAACCGTCGATCTAATGTTCAGTTTCACTCTCAATTGTTGATCAAAACACAGTGGAAGGATAGCATAAGTATAATAGAAAAAGTCATGGAGTAAATGGTGGCCATCCATCTCAACGTTTGATTAAGTCTTGGCCATCAGATTAATCCTTATAAGAATCAAATCTGATGATTGATTTGTTTCCATGAATTTATCGTAAGTCATCTGATCTATTCAGGAAATATGATTCAGAAGTTTTGAAAGGTTTCAAACTCAAAATTTATGAAGGGAAAAGTTTTGAAGTTATGACAGCCGTCCATCTCATCAGAAGATTGAATTGTGACCATTTATTGATAAGCACTCAAGCACTCATCTCACCTAACGTCTGAATAACTCTATTGGTAATATGGTAAAGATATTTAAAAAGGTAGAACATAATGCGTCTCTTAAATTGATAAGCATGTGGTTCTACACCAACGGTCATATGAACATGGTTTGAAGGAAGCATTGATTTTTGTAAACACGGAGATGAAGGAAATCAATCCATGCTTGTGATCAATTTATGAAAGTGAAGGGGATTCCAGGTTAAAAGTTGAAGACCTGAAATGATGATATCAGGTGGTCCCAATTTTTTTTTTGTAAATGAACAAGTTAGCTATAACTTGTTTCACAAGTCGACCCAATAACTAAAACAAATTTTGAGCATAAACAATTATAAATATAACCATGATTGGTTCACTTGGTGGGGTGCTTGAGAAGAAGATGTGCTTGTGGAAAATATAGGCTTGTTGAGAAAGAGCAGCCTGCAGAGAAAATGAAGGGGATACAGACCTGAGGTCCCTACGAATATCAGAGAGAATAAGAACTGAAGAAGGCACGAATATCAGAGGAAAGGCGAAGTGAAGAAAGCATGAATTTCAGAGAGAATATTAAGTGCAGTGATGAGTGTTGATTGTATACCTCTGATCATGAAACATAATTGATTCATTAATGAATTACTGCTACTAGAGTTGGTTAAACTCTAGTTGGATAAACTGTTCTCTATCAACAAGTTGGGTCTTGCTTGAGAGTTGGTGCTCTCCGAGGGCTTTGTGTTGAAAAAAATTAGTTGGTGCTGTGAAAATTCTTATTATTATATTCACATATATTCATATCAATTATATGCAAACATCTGGTATCTTTTGTGTCCATTGTGATTATGATTTGATTGTTCTTAATCTATTCAAATATTTTTTAACTACTAACTTTTAAGAAGAAGAAAAGTTAGAAAATTCCACACACTAATTCACCCCCCCCCCCCTCTTAGTGTGGGTGGTGTGTTCAACAATTGGTATCAGAGAGGGTTCCTTCAAAACACAGTTTAAATATTGGAAGGTAGATTCTGAATAAATGGGTGAACATATGGCTCTCTCCGCAATTGAAGCTCCCTTATTTGATGGAACATATTATTCCTTGTGGAGAGAAAATATGAAACAATATTTGAAGTCAAAAGGATCTAAAGTTTGGAATTCATTAGTAAGCAATCCCTAGGACTTAACTACATCAAAGAATCTATCCAAAATTATAGTCCAAAAAAATTCAAGGAAGAACAATGAAATGGCATTGAAGATTCTTCTCAATGGACTATCAGATACAATCAAGGAAAGCATAGGAATATGCACATCCACCAAGGTCTTATGGCTAAAGCTAGAAGAGATGTATCAAATCAAAAGACAAGACATAGAAGACATTCCTACCAAGGATGAACAGGAAGACTCAGTCATCAATAAAGGTAAAGACTCTCCACAATATTTTGATTGCAATAATGTTGATATTGAATCCTCCCCTACAAGTAAACAAGAAGACTCGGATACAATAAAAGAATGTTCTATTAGCATTTATCTCATGGAAGAAGTAGAAGAAGAACTATCAAAGTCCAAACAAAAGGTTGATTGGAGCCTCTGTGAATACTGCTATGACCATAATCATTCAGACTATAGCTATCTTCATGACTACACTAAATAATTTATTGAAAACAGTCAAAAGCATGTCTTGGAAATAAAGGAAATGCTCAAGGACAATGAAAAGATAATATATGAACACGATAATCAGTTAAAAGAAAAAGAAGAGGATATAGAGAAGTTGAATAAAGAAATTAGTCAAGTAAAAGAAAAGGAGAAGGAAGATGATGAGATTAACAATCAAGGGCATATCCTGGAAATAAAAGAAAAGCTCAAATACAATGAAGAAATCATATCTGAGAAAAATATTAAGTTACAAAACAAATAAGAAGAGATCAAAATATTGAAAACAAAATTTTTTGATCTAACAAAAGAAAAGGACGAGGAGATCGAGAGACCGAAAAATGAAATTAGTCAAGAAAAAGAAGAAAAGAAGGAAGATGATGAACCAAGAAAAAACCTTGCAGAACTAAAATAATTAAGGGAAAGCTATGTCAATCTTAAAATCCAACTTGAAGAATCCAAAAGGAGAGATGAGCTAGTGAGGAACAAAAACATAAAGCCTTGGATTGTAGGCATCATGGAAGAAAAAAATTTGGTAGGTTCAACAACAATATAGGATGTTGAAAATGCAATCATGTTGGACATATTGTTGCACATTGTTACATTATGAGATGCTACAGTTGTGGTGGATATGGCCACAAAGACAATAATTGTTGGAACTCAAGAAAACAATCAATGAGAAATGGTGCATGCAATATGACAAAAGGAGTGAATGAAACATGGAAGAAAAATGAAGTTGCAGTAATAGAAGACCAGAAAATAAAGTTCAAGAAATCAGGACACTCACAGATGTGGATAGAAAAGACTGAACAAGTGGATAAGAGTGAAGTCAATTGCTGCAAAAAGAATTGTAGTCATGTGACAAGCATAATATAAACTTTCCCAGACAACTTAAGAGAAATGTACAGTAAAGAAGCATATTGGATAAAGATTGATACATCTGGTTAGAGATCAATGAGAATCAATGGGCAAATCCAAGAGTTGTTTGAATAATATGAGCTAGAATTGTGTAGTGTTCCAGTAGGACAACAACATCCACAGAAGAAACATTATGATGTACAAAATGATGTACATGACATCCTACAGAGACAAGAAGAGGAGAGACCCTGTAAAAAAAAACTACTCTTTTAGAAACAAAGGGGGAGAACAGTCAGTAAAAACTCAGAGGAAGTATTTTGGTTAGTAAATAAGAAAGTAATTAGATTAAGTTTTTAAAAGACGTGATCACTACAAAAATTGGTATCAAGAAGACTACTCATTTGAATAAAAAAAATCTCAATCAACTGATAAAAGTTCATACTCTGTTCAGTAACATACAAAGATTTACCACAGGAGGAAAGACCCTTTGCCATTGATGTCAAAGGGGGAGAGAAAACTTCATACAAAGAAAGCATCATCATAGGGGGAGTTTTTTATATGAAGTTAGTGGGTTTCCCTCAATGACAAAGGGGGATATTGTTGGACATATTGTCATTGATGTCAATAGTCAATGTCATGATTTGTTGTTATAATGAATTATCATTATGATTTACCAGAGATGATATTGTCATTAATGTCAACAATATATCATTTAGTAAAATATGTCAGACAATATGAAGAGATAAAAAGCATAAGCTCGGGAGAAGGAGAAAAAATTATGCAAAGATAAAAGCTTAGAAAGGAAAACATTGTACAGAAGAAATTCGTGATTATTTTTTATCATGATAGGATCAACAATGATCCTATCATAAAATCTCAGGAGGAGGAGCGAACAAAAGAGAATGAAGATCAAATCTCATAAGGAAGAGTGCATTGTAGAAGTATCATCGTGATCGATGGAAAATTGAGAAGTCGACCAATGCACAGGAAAAGGTGAGAAGCCTCGGTAGTCGTTTGATCAAGAAATTGATGGTGTTGTTCGTCTCATATAATGGACATCGTTCATATGAGTTACCATGGGCTTGAGGACTGTTGAAGGAACGTGACCGTCGGCTCTGCAAGATAGATCAACGACATGGATTAATTGTAGGGAGAGAAAGAAGAATTAAACAACCCGCTAGTTCTAATCCCGCAATTGGTCAAGATCGTCGGATCTCATAGACTCGAATATCAATGACCTTGGTTGATCCAACAAGCGATTAGTTTAAGTCATATTAAGTTGTGATCGTCAGATGCACAATTTCCAGATCAATGGTAGGGATGAATTACGGAGTTCCAAAGGAGAATTAAATATCGTGCTAGTTCCAATCCTGCAATTAGTCAGGACCATCCAATCTTATAGATTCAAAGATCGATGATTGTGGTTGACTCACCAACAATGCACAACTTCCAATTGTGGAGTTTGGGTGATGAGTTAAATCACTTGCAAGTTGTGGTTCCACAATAATCCTTGATCGTGGATCTGCTTCAAGTGTCTTCACAACCATTGGACCACATTTTAGTGGAAGGATAGGAAAAGATGAAAGGGTTGATAATTTGAATATCCGAATACCCACTAGTCGTCAGATCAAACCCAAATTCTTGTTAGTCCTTGAATCATTTAGAGTGGAAGGATAGGATAAGCGAGGTAAGATCTGAGATCTCATTTATGTCAATTTCCATCAATATTTGGATCATTCTAAGTGGAAGGAAATGATAATCTAGAAAAGTTGCATCGTAGATAGATCGATTCGTTGAGCTAAGATCCTGATCAATGAACAACATTCATTTAGAGTATAAATATGAAAGGAGGTTACACTCCAAAAATTTTGATATTTGAAATACTCGAAGCCTGGAAATCTAAAATGGATAAGGACCATCGGATTTGGAGGACATACAATGATCGTTGGATCAGGGTTGTTGGTCAGCAGACCATGTCAGCAAGTACATGTAGAAGACCACATCTACAAGGACAAGTGGAAGACCATGTCAGCAAGGACACGTGGCAGACCGCGTCAAAAGATCTACGTCAACAGACCACGTTAGAAAATACATGTGGTAGACCATGTCAGCAGACCGTGTTAGAAAGTACACATGGCATAATCAGATGATGAAAAGTGTCAAGAGGAAATTGGATTGTGCCATGTCAACAAGTGACATAAGCAAGTTATGTCACTCTAAGAGATTTGGTTTAGGAGTTTCACCACCAAGAAATGTCAAAATTCCTTAAGTATTGAAGGATGAAGGTCCAAATTCACTCTTAGCTGTTGATCTAAGATACATTGGGAGTTAGAACAACCATTAGATTCAAGAGAAGAACATGTGACACATAAGGAGATCCACATCAACAAGACTACGTTAGAAAGGACACTCAACAAACGACGTCAACAAGGATGGTTGGAATACCACGTCAGTAACGATACATGGCAGACCACGTTAGCAAGGATATGAATCATCTGTTTTGAAATATCACTTCGGGAGCATTCTCGACCGTTGATCAGACTACAATGAAAGATTGATATTTGAAATCTCTTAAGTCCGGAGACTCGAAGGAGATCTCATCCATCGATCTGATGTCAGGTGTATTCTCATTCGTCGATATAATACAGTGGAAGGATAGTGTAAGTAGAAGCGTTAACCAACAGTAAGAGGTCTTCACCATTTTATGACTCACTCAGCAGGTGATCACTCTAGAGGAAAGAAGGGGTTGAGATTTGAAATCTCTGAAATCCGTAGACCCAAAGGAGATATCAACCATTGATCCAAAAGGGACATGTGTAAGTGGTTTGTCGACTCCATAATATTGATGTATAGAGGAAAGAAGGGGTTAATACTTGAAATATATGAAGTACGGAGACCTAAAGGAGATCTCGATCGTCGATCTGATGTTCAATTGCACTCTCAATCGTTGATTAAAAAAGAGTGGAAGGATAGCGTAAGTATAATAGGCAAAGTTGTGGAGTAAATGGTGGCCATACATCTCAACGCTTGATTAAGTCCTGGTCATCAGATTAATCCTTGTAAGAATCAAGTCTGACAATTGATTCATTTCCATGAAATTAATGTAAGTTGTCCGATCTGTTCGAGAAATCTGATTCATAAGTTTTAAAAGGTTTCAAACTCAAAAGTTCTGAAGGGAAAAGTGTTGAAGCAAGGACAGTCATCCATCTTGTCAGTAGATTGAATCATGACCGTTGATTGATAAGAACTCAAGTGCTTGTCTCACATAACATCTAAATAACGCTATTGTTCATATGGTAAAGAGATTTAAAAAGGCAGAATGGAATGTGTTTCTTAAATTGATAAGCCTGTGGTTCTACGCCAACGGTCATATGAACATGGTTTGAAGGAAGCGTCAATTTATGTAAACATAGAGGTGAAGGAAATCGATCCATGCCTGTGATCAATTTATGAAAGTGAAGGGGATGTCAGGTTTAAAGTTAAAGACCCAAAACGATGATCTCAGGTGGTCCCAAAAATTGTTGTAAATGAACAAGTTAGTTATAACTTGTTGCACAAGTCAACCCAATAACTAAAACAAGTTTTGAGCATAAAAAATTATAAATACAACCATGATTGTTTCACTTGGTGGGGTGCTTGGGAAGCAGATGTGCTTGTGGAAAATATAGGCTCACTGAGAAAGAGCGGCCTGCAGAGAAAATGAAGGGGATACAGACCTTAGGTCTGTGTGAATATCATAGAGAAGAAGAACTGAAGAAAGCATTAATATCAGAGGAAAGCCAAAGTGAAGAAGGTGTGAATTTCATAGAGAAGATGAAGTGCAATGATGAGTGTTGATTGTATACCTCTGATCATGAAACATAATTGATTCATTAATGAATTAATGCTACTAGAGTTGGTTAAAATCTAGTTGGATATATTGTGCTCTATCAACAAGCTGGGTCTTGCAGCAAGCTAGGTCTTTCTTGAGAGTTGGTGCTCCTTACTTTAGTTGGTGCTAAAACAAATTAGTTGGTGCTGGGAAAATCCTTATTATTATATTCACATATATTGATATAAATTATATAGAAACATACGATATCTTATGTGTCCATTGTGATTATGATTTTATTGTTCTTAATCTATTCAAATATGTTTTAACTGCTAACTTGTAAGAAGAATAAAAGTTAGAAAATTCCACACACTAATTCAACCCCCCCTCTTAGTGTGATCGGTGTGTTCAACAATAACATGAAAATTAGATTTAAGGATCCTCGGGTTCTTTCCTTTCTGTTGGATCTACATCGTGGTTAGTCCAACGTTGACTACTCCCCGTGAAAAGGAGTGTTAAGTGGGAGGGACCCTCTAACACTGAAATCATAAAGTGACGAGATCCATAGATCTTAGGACATTCGAGATCTTCCCTCATAGTTGGATATACGCTATCGTCAGTCCATCATTGACCACTCTGGGTGAAAAAGAGTGTTAAGTGGGAGGAACCCACGAACTTGCAAAGTGATGAGAGCCATAGATCTGAGGACATTTGAGATCTTCCCTCGTCATTAGATCTACATCATGGTCAGTCTGGAGTTGACCAATCTGAGTGAAAAGGAGTGTTAAGTAGGAGGAACTCCCAAATGTTGAATTCAAGAAGTGACGAGAACCATAGATACGGGGATGCTTCAGAATCTCCCATGATCGTTGGATCTACATCATGGTCAGTCCATCATTGACTACTCCAGGAGTAAAAAGGAAACCACATAGCAGATTCCTCGAATGACAAAGTCACAAAGAAATGGAGGTCGTAGATATATGGATCTATGTGGACCCACCTCGATCGTGAGATATAAGGGGCATTAGAAGTCTTCTGGTGGGAGTTTGGACTTTAGAGCTTCAAGAGATTTTGTGGGTAAGAGAGGATAGAGAGATTTGGAAGGGCATAAATCCCAATCTAGAGCTCAAATTCGAGCATGGTAGCAGTTTTTAAAAGTATCTTGATGACAAGAATAGGATGGAGATCCTAGGGAGAGGATTTGAGATTATTAAGGAAAGCTAAATTTCAATGCCCCATCCCTAAAAAGGGTACTTAGGAGTCAGGTGTGTTACAAAGTGGTATCATAGTAGGAAAAAACATTTGGCCTGCTTGGGCTCATGAACGAGTCACATAAAAATCGCGTTAGAGAACTTTTAAGGGGTAACACCTTATCTTACCCCATTCATAAGAAATTTATCTAAACCACTACTGAAGAGAGGAATGAAACTTTTTTGTTGTTGTTATATGTTTTGAAAAATATGAATTTTGTGTTGTTCATAAACTAGTAGATAATTAACTAACAAAAACAATTTTATCAACACTCAAGTAGTCAGTGAACAATAAGAAAACTGGGACGTAAAGGATGGTGACACACCATGAGTTGGGGGAAAGCTCCCACAATAGAAAATAAGAATCTAATGAGAGGAGGGTAGTGGAATCCCCTCTAGATTTGGACAAAATCATAAGAAGCCTCATGTAATTACATAGTGGTAAGGTTGACAATGAAAGGATTATAAAAGAATAGGAAAATCAAATTGAAATTAACGCAATCCTACTACAAATCCTATCATATATACAAAGGCAGTTGCAACATGGACCAAAAGCTAGTCAGGTGGATGTACATCATACTAAGAAAACTAAAAGTCCACCTGAGATACAAAAGCATGGTCCTAAAAGTGGCCACACAAGGAGGATAACCTCAAAGAAGGGCCAACATGGAACCAAGAGGCACTCAATAGAAGAATTCTCTGAAGAGGAAACTGACAACTCCAAGGAATCTTCTAGTAGCAAAACTAGTTCAAATTCGCAAAGGAGAAGAAAGAAGAGGAAACATTCAAAGAACCATGAACCTAAAGAATTTAAGAAATCCAAACCACCCACCTTCAATGGAGAAAATAAAAATGGGGAAGAAGAAGAATTTTTGCTACTAGGATTGAAGAAATACATCAGAGTCCATGACTACTCTGAAAACTTAAAGGCTAGAATAACCATTTTCAACTTGAATGGAAAGGCCTCCATTTGGTGGGAGGATGTTGGATTTTTAACCCTTTTATTGGTATTTCTCTTCTCTACTTAGGATTCTTTAAGGGTTATCCTGATCCTTCCTTACTATCATAGATTGACTCGGTTCATATTTGATAAGCTCCCAACAAAATCCCTTTTAAAATTATAGGCCCCTCTAGTAAACTAGAAGGCATCACAACACAAAGAGTGTACTGCAAAGTCTCACATGAGATAACTCTATGGGTGGCTTCAATACTCAGGTGCTTGCAACCTGAGAATGAGTGGAGATCTATGGTTGTACTATGTAATATTTATTCATTCATTCTAACATTTAATTATAACAGTCATAATATTCATGCATGTGGAATACCATATCTAACTAGCTAATTCATTCATCTAACATTCAACAATTAATCAGACATAAATACATATACATGCATTCACATAACACAGGTGTTACCGTGGTTCACCCCCTTCTGGGCTACGTCCACAAATATCTGGCTCTCAAGATTTTATTATGGTTCAGTAATATATCACACTGTGCTTTTTTACAATCTTAGGTATCACTCTCTTCCATAGGCTCCTCAACCCCTACGAGGATGACTAGATCACACCAGGATCCTCAACCTGTGATATAACCCTCGGGATCGAGTCGCTCACTATTTTCTAGCTCACCATCTTATTGACTAGTACAGTTCTTACAAATCTTTTCCATCTCTATCCTCTCCTTTCTCTCTTAGCCGACCCTCTGGTCTCTATCATTTTCCCTCTAAGTACTCCCTATTTATATTCTTGGCTCATCAACCATTACAATACATTACAAAAACCCTAACCCTAGTGTTGTTAGGTCTTCCTTGCATGCACGCCTCACCTACTTCCCTTACAAGTGTTTATTTTCCTTCCAGTTGTCCTCTCCTCCTTGCATGATTCTCTTCCCAAAATAGCCTTTTCTCCTCACTAGGCCTGTATCCAACAGACCCCCAACACTGACATGTGGCTCATCCCAAGCCACCTAAACTTTGTGCACTTCTTCAACATCTCTTGTGAGCACCTGTAACTTCTTTGTGAGTTCCCTTGCTCGTGTTTGATTCTGCATGGTGTTTTCTCTAAGTGCATCCAACACTTGCACTATAATATCCTCATTGATCATATATATACACTCTACCTAAGTTTGTTCCATGTTCTTATTTTCCTCTTCTGCCTACGTAATGACCTCCGCTTCCCACTTTTGGAGAGGTTCCATTTGAACTTGTCGCTCCTTATTTTGTGTCTATGTGGCTATGAGTTCTACTTCCATCTTCTTCATCTCCTATACTCCTTTGAGGTGCTCAATGATCTGCATCGTCTTATGCCTCTTCTTGAGATCCTATATAGATGTTCTTATCTTCTCCCCTTCCTAGTCCCACTACTGGACATGTTGATCCTCCTCCAACTTTATCCATAGTTGTGTTTGTTTGTCAAACAAATCGGTAGATGCATGGAATTGTCATTCCATTTCCTCCATACTCCATGCTACTTCTTTCTTCCTTTTCTCCTTCACCTTATCCAAGTGGATATCGGTGGCCACCCACCTTTTCCAACTAGCTCAAAACAATTTTCTGGAAATTTTGGTAATTTACTATTTTTAGTAGTTTTTAACTTTTGGGCCCATTTTGAGGGCCTATATGAAGGTTTTTTGGGATCAAGCTTCTCCAATGAGCTATTGTGCTCCCCAAATGGAGATCGTATTCCAAAGTTACACCCCAGGAAAGTTGATACACCAAACTATCCAAAACGGGGTCCACAAAACTGTTGGCTTTTCATCTTTCGGGGTTAGGGTTTTGGATTTTCTTTATGATAAAAAAGCCTTTGGAGCCTCATTGTAAAATTATCTTCTTGTGAATGGATTATAGGACACATCTCTTCTCAGAGATAATATGCCACCATTCTAGTGATTCTTTGTACATTTTTGCTCATTAATAGAAAATTGTGTATTATTGTATCTCTGTTTTTATGGTTGCATCTATGATACATTTTCGTTATATTATTGGATATCCGATATATCTCTGTAAATTTCTTTATTATATCTCCGCTCTCATTTATGCCAAAAATAATCCGGATTAGTGGTATCAGAGAAGGTTGCTCTTGATCATTTTTTTTAGTGCATGTCCTCGGCAAGGTCCAAGTATAGCAAGTTGGGTCTCGAGATTGTCTCTCTTGAATACAATCGCTCTCGCATACCCAAGAAACCCTCCATGGCAGAAGAAAAGAAAAATGACGAAGCTGATGATTCTATCAATTTGTTGTTTGAGCAAGCTCTCATGCGACAAAGGGATGAAATGATGGAGAATTTTTCCCACATCCTTCAACACTTGTTGATAAAAACAGGCACATCTTCATCAAACAATCACTTTGGAAGAACCTCTCCTTTCAAGGTACAGGTTAATTTTGATATTCTCATATTTGAAGGTCAGATAGATGTGGATGCCCTGGACAAATGGCTAAATGTTAGGGTCCTAACTTGCACATAGGTAGATCAATATATTCAGATGTAATAAAGGTCAATATTAATAAGGCCTTTCAATAAAATAGAATAAAGCGGATGTAAGAAGACCTAATAGAAGCTTCTGATTCTAGAAGGATCTTCCTATAGATGCTTCTCTTGATAGACATATTTAGTATAAATAAGGGTCGCGGATATGAAAACCCTAGCTTGGAGATTATTGTAACATAGCGTTGTTCAATTGGAGGTTGCCCCCTTGAAGAGGCCTGTGAACATTGCTTTCTGAGTCAAAGTGATATTTCTGTTGTTGTGCTTATATCATTTATGTGTTATTGTGGAGCTTATGCTAGATATATTACTATTATTCTGCCATTTCTAGCATTTTATTTCTGTTCTGCATATTTATTATATCTGGTATCTTGCAAGTGGTATCAGAGCACTTTCCTTGGCAAAAATTGTGGGTATTTTTTTTTTAGGGTAGAGACATATTCTGGCATCTTTAAGCCACAGAGATCTATCATTACGCGCATAAACCCGTTGTTGAGGGATTCATACACGTAGGAAATACAAGTGGTTCTTAAGAGCACATCTGTTGGCCACCCTTGTAACCCCTGTTGGTACCCCTTCGAGTGGTAGCGCATCAGACAACACCTGTGTATGGATCAGCCTAGATTTCCTGAAGCCCTCTTTAGATAAACCTATCGGTCGCCGAACTACTATAGTGTCACCAAGAATAGCACTCGGGAAGATACTCTCTAGTACATGGGTAGTCGAGTAGTACGACTAAGGGTATGGTCTATCCTCCTTAGTTAGTGCCCTAAGATATTGGGCTGAGTACTACTATTGGACCCCACACGTATATCAGAGAGCTATAGCACATGGCAAACCCTTGTCTGTAGAACCCTTGAATACCTAACCCTTGGGGGACATAAACATAAAACAAATTAAAACAGACCAGATCTATTGTTGCATGAATATGTTTGGGTTTCCAAGTAAATACTCATCTCTTTCTAGTTAAGAATTTGGGTATTTCATCACTGTAGTATTCTTCAGATCGGAGTATAACTCCGCAGATGTAAAAAAAAAAAAAAAAATCTGGAAATGTTTTCACCATTATTTGAGACCTATTCCATTGGATTCATCTCTCCACCCTTGTCACATTCATCCATATCATTTTTTGGAAAAAATTTTGACCCCACCCTCCCCTTTTTAGTTCACCCATCCTCATGGCCCATACCCATAGCCAATACCTAGAAGCTCGCTTCAACACCATGCAATCTGGTTTCCTTGAAACTCAAAAAGAAGTGAAACAACTCAGTGCTACTATTGTCTCCATCGATTCATCCATCAATGCTACCATAAATACAACCATGTAGTCCTCAATGGAGGAATTCAAACAAGAAATGACCACCCAACTTGAATCTATCTTTGCATCACTCTGCACCAAACTGAAAATCTCTATAGATGACCATTTCTCTGAAGCACCTCCAAAGAATGAAGGCGAAACTTCCTCCCATTCTCATACCTTTCAGTCCCATCACTTTCAACATGACATATGCCTTCTACAAGTGGACGTGACCAAATTTGATGGCTCAGACCCCACTAGTTGGGTAACCCAAATGGAACACTATTTCTCTTTATACGACATTACAGATGACTTGTCCAAACTCCGGTATGATGTTCTCCATCTAGATCAAGAACGTTGGAAATGGTGGCAATGGAGAAAAACTTCCCGTCAAGGGTATATTTCTTGGACCCAATTTGTGACTGGGCTTTATGAACGCTTTGACACAGACACCAACCATTTGGTACATTTGACAAAGCTAAAACAATCTATAACTGTAGAAGACTTCATAGCTTCCTTTGAGTGGCTAGATTTTTGAACAGAGGGCATGACTGATGCTTTCTTTCGAGAGTGTTTTATCAGTGGCTTCAAGGAGGAGATTCGGGCCCATGTCCTCATGGCTAGACCCTCGACTTGGGTGGAGGCTACTAAAAGAGCTAAATAAGCACAACAGGTGGTATCATCTCAAAATCGAAAACCCTCCTTTATCCCTCACCCTAAACCCATCATTCCCATTACTCCCTCTGCCCCATTAAAAATCCAAAAATTGACCAAGGATAAAATGGTTGAATGCCAACTCAAAGGCCTTTGTTATAATTATGATGACAAATATTTCCTGGGCCACAAGTGTAAGGAAAAAAAGATTTTTATGGCCATCTCTAAGGATATTTCAGAAGAGGATGTTGAAACTCCCCTTGTATCTGAGTCACCTAAAATCACTAACATAACCCCTCCCTCAGACCCTCCCGAAGTTGAACCCATCATTTCCCTCAATGCTCTCACTAGATATTCCGCTCCCCAAACCCTCAAGTTAATCGGTTACATCAAGCATCAGAAGGTCATCATTCTAGTTGATAGTGGAAGCACCCATAATTTTATTCATCGCCACATTGCCCAAGAAACTCATTGCTACATCCATGCTTTCAACAATTTCCAAATCATGATTACCAATGGTGGTTCCATGAAATGTGGAGGGCATTGTGAAAATGTGCGTCTCCAAATCGATGACTACCACCTAAAATCCCATATGTTTGCTATCGACATGGGTGGTTGTGACATTGTGTTGGGTGCAGATTCACTAAGAACTTTAGGTCCCATTCTCATAGAGTTTAAGGCATTAACCATGTAATTTGACCAGGAAGTCCACCAATATAAATTCCAAGGCATCATTGTTGGTTCACCTGAGGTCATTAGTTCCCATCGCATGGAAAAGATGCTCAAAAAAGGTCATTCTAGTGTCATTGCCCAACTCCATGCCATTCAAGCAACAGAGACACCCCTGGTGCCACATGACCTCCAAGCTCTCCTTTCTAAACATCAAACGGTATTTTCCACTCCCCAAGGCCTCCCTCCTTCTCGTGGTGTTCATGATCATTCCATTCCCCTTGTACCCAGAAGCCTTCCTCCCAATATTTGTCCATATCGCCACCCCTTTTCACAAAAAAATGAAATTGAGAAAATGGTCTAGGAACTCCTTACTGCATGCATTATCCACCCTAGTACGAGCCCTTAATATTCTCCTATAGTCATGGTCCTAAATAGATAAGGTTCTTGGAGAATGTTCCCTGACTTCTGTGCCCTCAACAAACTGACCAGTAAAGACAAATTTTCCATTCCTTTCATTGATGACCTCCTGGATGAATTGAGTGGTGCCCAGTTATTTACTAAACTTGATATTCACTCAGGCTATCACCAGATGCGTATGAAAGAGGAAGACATTCCCAAGATAGCCTTTTGCACTCATGAGGGCCACTATGAGCTTTTGTTCATGCCCTTTGGCTTGTGTAATGCCCCCTCCACC
>SNQJ01S0059067.1:60736-80300 GCA_010110895.2 Picea sitchensis
ATGTCTTCCATCCCTTTCTCCATCATTTTGTCTTAGTTTTCTTTGATGATATCCTCATCTATAGAAAAACCTGGACATACCATCTTACTCATGTGGATCAAGTCCTCCATCTCCTCTCCCAGCACCAACTTTTCCTGAAACAGTCTAAATGTGCTTTTGGTGCCTCTGAAGTCGAATACTTGGGTCATCTAGTTGGAAAGGATGCTGTCAGGGTGGATCTGAAAAAGATTGAAGCTATGCAAGATTGCCCGCACCCAAAGACTCTCAAAAGCTTGCATGGATTTCTAGGCTTAACAGGATATTATCGCAAGTTTGTTAAGAACTATGGAAAGATTGCAGCACCTCTCACTACTCTCCTAAAAAAGAACTCTTTCACTTTGACTCCAGCTGTTGCTCAAGATTTTCAAACCTTGAAGAAGGCCATGTGCACCAATCTGGTTCTAGTCCTTCCTGATTTCACAAAGACCTTTGTGTTGGAATGTGATGCCTTGGGGAAATGAATCGTCATTGTCCTTATGCAAGAGGATCGACCTTTGGCCTTCACCAGCAAGCAATTGTCTGAAAGGAATTTGGGAAAACCCATTTATGAAAAGGAAATTTTGGCTATTCTGCATGTCGTTGATCTGTGGCACCCTTATCTCTTGGGGAAACGCTTCCAAATCAAGACCGACCATCAAAGCCTCAAGTACTTTTTGGAACAATGCATTTCATCCCAGGAGCAACAAAAATGGGTGACTAAGCTCTTTGGTTATGATTATGAGATCATTTACAAGAAGGGAAAAGACAATATAGTGGCGGATGCACTGTCCTGAAAATATGAAGAAGAAGGATCCCTTTTTTCTCTTTCCTTCATTGTACCCGATTGGCTCCAAGCTGTGTGCCAGGAATGGCTTCAAGATCCCAAAAGTTTGCATCTGATCTAGCAATTGCAGACCAAGGCTCCGCCTCCCCCAGGGTACTCTTGGCTCTAAGATGAGCTTAGATACAAAGGTAATTTGTATTTAAGTAAACAATCAAAGCTTAAATCCATGGTATTTCTGAGCTTCATGCTACACCCACAACGGGGCACTCAGGGTTCACCAAAACATATGACATCGTCAAACATTCTTTTTTCTGGGATGGTATGAAACAATACATCCGTAATTTTGTCATTGAATGTGAGGGGTGTCAATGCAACAAGGGAGAAACAGTCAAATCTCCGGGCACACTACAACCGCTTCCGATTCCACCGGCTATTTGGAAGGATATCTCTATGGACTTTATTATCGGCTTACCCAAATCAGGGAATAAATCAATCATAATGGTAGTTGTGGATTTCCTTTCCAAGTATTCTCATTTCTATGCTCTTCAACACCCATTTACTGCATCCACAGTGGCTCAACTTTTCATGGACCAGGTCTTAAAGCTTCATGGCATGTCTCACTCTATTATTTCTGATCGTGACCCAACTTTCACAAGCAATTTTTGGCAATAACTGTTTAAGCTCTAGGGCACCCAATTGCATCTCAGCACAACTTATCATCCCCAGACTGATTTTCAAACGGAAGTTGTCAACAAGTGTTTGGAAACATATCTGAGGTGTTTTTCCTCTGAAAAACAACATCAATGGGCTCAATGGCCACCCCTATCCGAATGGTGGTACAACACCTCCTACCATACAACTACTCACATGACTCCTTTTGAAGTGGTATATGGATAGAAGCCACATTCAGTTCTCTCATACTTACCGGGTAACTCGAAGGTCCAAGTGGTTGACCAAACACTTACATTTCGAGAGGATATTCTTTGTACCCTTAAAAAGAACTTGGTCATGGCACAAAATCGCATGAAGCAACAAGTATATCAAGGTCGCTCTGAACGTCAATTTGTAGAAGGGGATTAGGTGTTTATGCGACTGCAACCATACAAGAAAACTTCCCTCAAGGTTGAGCATTGTTAGAAGCTAGCACCCAAATTTTATGGTCCTTATATAGTTCTCAAGCATGTGGGACAAGTCGCATATCAATTAGCTCTGCCCAGTCAGTCGAAACTACATCCAGTTTTTCATGTTTCATGCTTAAAGAAGGTGATTGGAACCAGGTGCCAAATTCAAACCAACCTTCACGAGTTAGCTGAAGAAGGATCTCTTTGGCTACAGCCAGAAGCAGTTTTGGACCAGCGTGAGCATCGCCTACATCAGCGAACCATCAAGGAAGTGCTAGTCCAGTGGAAAGATACGAATCCAACAAATGCCACTTGGGAACCAACTACCATTCTGCAGTAGTTTCCACATCTCAAGCCTTGATGACAAGGTTGTTTTTAAGGGGGAGGACATGTTAGGGTCCTAACCTGCACATAGGTAGATCAATATATTCGGATGTAATAAAGTTCAATATTAATAAGGCCTTTCAATAAAATAGAATAAGGCGGATGTAAGAAGACCTAATAGAAGCTTCCTCTTCTAGAAGGATCTTCCTCTAGATTCTTCTCTTGATAGACATATTTAGTATAAATAAGGGTTGAGGGTATGAAAACCCTAGCTTGGATATTATTGTAACAGAGAACTGTTCAATTAGAGGTTTCCCCCTCGAAGAGGCCTGTGAACATTGATTTCTGAATCAAAGTGCTATTTTTGTTATTATTCTTATATCATTTATGTGTTATTATGGAGCTTATGCTAGATATATTACTGTTATTATGCCATTTCTAGCATTTTATTTTTGTTCTGCATATTTATTATATCTAGTATCTTGCACTAAATCTGTTAGAAGGTTATTTCCTTGTTCATAATTTTTTCGACAGGTAAAATATCACCTTCGCACTCCATAAATATCTCCCCCATGTCAAACATTGGTGGAAAACTTATTGGGAGAAAAGTTCCACAAAGGAGTCTGGAATATATGGGGTTGATCCCAGTTGGGATTTTTTTTTGGATGTGGTAAAGGAACAGTATTAACCTATTGGCAACTATGAGGACCAGTACATGAGATGGACCATGCTGCGGCAAGAGAGGGGAAAAGAAGTTCTAGAGTTTACCAATACCTTCCATACCTTGAGCACCAATATGGGTATCAAAGAATCTAAATGACATTTGGTTCTGAAATACCATGGGGATCTACACAGATACATCCAAACTGAAATGGATTTTTTGGACATCTCATCACTCGGTGCTGCTTATCGATATGTTGTTAAAATCGCAGAAATTTAAGCACCAGAAAAAATGTGAGTTAGGGTCTGAAAATATGAAACAACCAAAGTATGATAAATACATCGCTAACAAATAGTATCTAGAAAACCAGTCCAAGCCATAGGAAAATAAGGGTCATGAGAAGACAAAAAAGGACACCGAAAAATTGTGCGATTTCCACAAAATCCCCTAGCACAACACCGAGGAATGTCGCTCAAAACATTCATTGGTGGCTGAGATAAAAGACAAGAAGATGAACCCTGATTCAGAATCTGATTCTGAAAATACTGGTAAAATACAAATCATCAATGAAGACCCCACTGCAGCAATTCAACGAGAAGAACCAACATATCTTGAAGAGAGGGAGAAACTTTTTCATTCACAGATGTGGGTGAAGTGGACCCCACTGCATTTTATTGTTGATAGCAGAAGCTAGAAGAACCTCATCTCAGCAAAGGTAGTCAAATATTTGGGATTTTTGACAAAACCACACCCATAGCCATACAACATCAGGTGGATTCACCAGGGACGAGATCTTCATGTCATCCAACAGTGTCGATTTTCATACGACATCTAGCCCTTCAAGGATGAGGTATTATGTGATGTTTCCCCACTGGATGTCTGTGATGTTCTCTTGGGCCAACTAGTGTAGACCCCTTCCCCTTCTCTCCTTTAGGGCTTCATGAAATCCTGGTCTAGGATCATTCAAACACCTTATTTGGATTGAATCTTTGTCTCCCTACTGGAACCAAATGTAATTTTACACAGGTCCTTCATTCTCCGAAGTGCGGGTCTTCTTAACCCCTCGAATAAAGTTGGAAAAGGCACTTGCTCTCTATGTCAGGCCCTTTCTATCATGTGTCCTCAAAATGTGTCCTAGGGCTCAACCAAACAAGGTGCTTCGGGCTTCGTCTTGTCCCATGACAACCCACTCCTATGTCCCCAAACTTTGAATCAAAGAACTTTAGATGGTGTGAGGATCAACGGTCCCTGTCCCTCCTTTCGATTGACAACTGTGATTTCCTTTGGACTCCAACCTTCGAGAGTCTCTTGTATCCTCCTACGATATCTCCTAGAGTGATACTCCTCTTAAATGTGTGGATCGCTTCCATGCGTCCTGATCCGAAAAGATCTTTTAATGACTCTGGTTGAGTTATTAATTATAGGTGTTAATTAACCATTTATGAAGTTGAAACAAAGAGGATGAATTTAATAAATAAACATAGCAGACATAAAACAATATACAGATCTGAACATAAGCATGAATAACACCAAACCATAATAAGAGAAGTGATAAGGGAGTTCAACAAGGTTGCCTACGTCTCCGAACCTTTGTCTCAGTGGGGGAGGATTCTTTATTAATTATTCAATGCTTGAAAAGTAAAAAAAAAGTACATCAAATGGATCTCATACTGGTCTCACTATGTTCTTCCCGACCTCATAAATCCAACACAACTGACGACACCAAAAAAGACTGAGTGTAGCTCCTAGAAATGGCTCGCAAAGGTCTCCTCCTCAACAACTTCCCTGCATAAAAATGGATTTGGCTTGGTTTTTCTTCAACATAACTCTTCTCTAACTGTCCCTCCTTGGCCTCAAATAGGCCTATTTTATATAGATCTGAATTTGGTTATCATTCCCCAAATTCCTCCCAAAATGTAGCCTCAAGAAGAGCTCAATATCTCCTAATAATGGCCAAAATCTTCAATAATAGGCCTAAAAATCATAAAAAATCCCAAACTATATAGTAAAAACCCATTTTTGTTTAAATATAGGGCTTATCCCTTTTAACCCTACACATTCCCCCTTAAATTCGGTCACATTCATTGATGTGGCCAAGCGCCAGCCCAAAGGGTTGTGTGTTGGCCTTCACTCCACAAACCTAGGTCACATGTCATTAAAACATAAAACCGCGCCCTTAAAAAGTGCCAACAAACAAGTGGTTAAGGCCCGAGTATAAGGCGAGAAAGGTGTTGGTCATATGTGCACCTATCAACAGTGGTCACATGTGTAAAATAAATCGTGGGTTGGGGCTTAGCCCCAACCCCCCTTCTGCCCATTCATTAAATACATACACTTTATTTAATTTATAGTGGGGTATATTAAACAAGAACCACTTATGGAACATTGGATGTTGGACCTTTATCAAAGTGCTTTCCCTACCAATAGGTCATGGGGTCGAACCCCATGAGCTCCAAACTAGTTTTTCCATTCAAACTAGTGATGGGGTGTCGCATGGAAGCCCATGTCTAGGCCACATGGAACCCTTTAATTGGTGTTCAATGATTGATCTAGATTTTATGAGAAAAATGAAATGACTATAAATTATTAACAGGTGTTTAACACAAAATAACAGAGATACAGTAAAACTGGTTTTCTATTCAATAAGGAAATAAGTCGAAACTGTAAAATGCAGCGGAAACAAGATTGTTGGAATGGTGGCAGCTTATCTCTGAGAAGAGATGTGATGGCTGCGCTAATTTGCAAGAAGATGATTACAATGAGGCTCTAAAGGCCTTTTTACAATAAATAGGAATGCCCAAAACCCTAGACATCCAAAAACCTAACCCTAGGAGATGAAACGCTGCCTAGGTAAGTTAGTATATCAACTTCCCTGAGTCGTAACTTTTGCATACAATCTCCATTTTAGGCGTATGATAGCCTGTTGTAAAGGTATATTCAAGGATATTCATTTTGGGGGCTCAATTATGACTTCGCATATTATTGAGAAGCTTTATCCCAAAAATCCATCATTTAGGCCCTCAAAATGGCCCCGGAAGTTAAAACTGCTAAAAATAGTAAATTTCCAAAATTACCAAAAAACTATTTCAAACCAGTTGGAAAAGGTGGGTGGCCACCAATATCCACCTGGATCAATCCTTCCTCCTTAGGAATCAATGGTATCCATTGCATTGAGTTCCCCCATAAGATGAGGAAATTTCTACTGAATTTGGCGCCGAGTGATCCACTTGCCTTGGTGTAGAAGCTACCATGCTTTGATGACTCGATAAATCTGGATCCTTCGTTCTCAAGTGCCCTTGATATGCGTGTATGCAATATGATCATTGGATGTCTGTTGTATGCATTCGAGGTTGAGTTTTGTTGGTATTATTTGTTATTCTATGTCTGAGGTGTCCAATAATGGTGGGAAATAAGGGCGAAAGAGATCCACGTTGAACACTGGGTGCAGGCCAAGGAAAGGAGGAATGTTGAGCTCAAAAGAATTATCCCCCATAGCCTTGGTGATGGTGTATGACCCATAACAAAGTGGGTGAATTTTTTGATGGGGTCATGTAAAGCATTCTTTCTACAAGTGCAACCAAACTTTGTTGCCCACTTGAAACTTATGTGGCACCCATGTTGATCATGGCGTTGTTTGTACTTTTCATTGGATTTTTGTAGGATATATTGAACCTGTTCGTGGATGTGTTGGATCCGCTCAATGAAATGGGTGACTTTCTCAGCTTCAGTTGGAGAAGGAGATGAGTCGGTCGAGGTGACCACAAGGGGAAGTGCATCATCTATGGGATCCAATGGTTGGAATCTCAACCCCACCTAAAAGGGGCTATGGTCGGTTGAGCTATGCAGGGCTCACTTGTAGCTATGTTGGACATAGGTAAGGCTCTCATCCCATGTGTGACGGTTCTTTGAATTATACATGCAAAGGATATGCACAATCATTCGATTTACGACCTCGGTTTGGCCATTTGTATAGGGGTGGAAGGCCGTGGATTTGGTGAGCTTGGTGTCCAGCAGTGACTAGAGGCTCGACCAGAATGTGATGAGAAATCTATTGTCCCGATATGAGATAATGGTTTGTGGGATTCCAAAATGTACCTAGACTCATTTAAAGAAGAGCTTGGCAGTGGCCTCGGCTGTGATGTTCTTCTTGTAGGCAATCAGAATTGCCATCTTATAAAAGCGATCAACAACCACAAAAAATAGTCATTTCCTTGCTTGGTGGATGGGAGGCCCAACATGTACTCCATTGAGATGGATTCCCATGGCCTATCAGGAGTATGAAGAGGGGTGTACAGGCCCTATTTCTTAGTGGTCGGTTTGGAAATAACGTAGGTAGTGTAGGACCTGATATACTTGTTGACCTCCTGTCGAAGTTTTAGCCAATATAAATGCTTATGCAGCATCACCAATTTCTTTTCGATGTCGAAGTGTCCTACCACCCGACTGTAGTGGGCTTCCCAGATCAGCTTCGATCGCTCACTTGATGGAACATAGATATGGCCCAGACGACACAAAAACCCATCCTAAAGATGGAAATTATCGACAACTATGTTTGCATCGAACATTTGGTAGGTGGTGGTGAAGTCCAGGTCTATCTCATAGAGTTGGGGCCATCCAGAGGTATCATGGTTGCAGGAGTGTAGCACCATGGTGAGTGTCGCGACTGGCGGTCTGCTGAGGAAATCAATGATGCGATTGGTTATTCCATTTTTATACTTGATGTTAAAGTGGAATTTCTAAAAGTATGTGGACCACTTTTGATGGCGATCATTCTGCAATTTTCCTTATGTATGCATGAGCTTCAGTGGCTTATGATCACTGTGAATGATTATCTCCTTCCAAAGAATGTAATGTCTCCACTTGTGGTAGGCTTGCACAATGGAGTACATTTCTTTGTCATAAATAGGGTACTTATGGATAGCATCTGATAGTGTATCACTATGATAGGCCATGAGGTGGCCATGTTGAGTGATAACGATGCCCACCATATAGTATGAAACATCTATCTCGATCTCAAAGGGTTGTTGTAGGTATGTTAGTGAAAGTACTGGGGCTGAGCACAAACACTACTTCAAATTGTCGAACGCTTGTTGTTGGGACCGACCCCACACAAATTTATCCTTACCACCAGCCCTAGTTATTTGGCTGAGGGCCCATGCAATATGGGAGAATGTCGTTGGGCCCCAACAAATCCCCTTAAATTTTTACAAAATTTAAAGGGCCCCCATTAGAATCTTGATAATTATGATGAGCTACAGAATCAACATTTTCAAATAGTTCCATACCTTGGCTTGCTTTGAGATAAACTTAAGACATTCACTATAATATGATACATTCATTACAAGAGTATATGTCAAAATTTAGAAACGAGCATAGAAAATAATCAAAGGTGCAGAAGCAGAGCATAAAGTCTCTTGGACATCGAAACATTTTGCTTTGGTTTAAATTATGATTATGTGTTCTTTCTTTTGCTCATTAAAGTTTGACTATTTTGAATAATGGGTTCAATCATTCAATGAGCAAATATCTTGGTTGAGACATTTTCATAAAATCATTTGGTGATATTAATTAATTCAATTCTTTTTCATTTTACATCTCATTTCAAAATAATAATAATAATAATAAAACAATTATCTATCATTTATTTGGTTGTAAAAGGCCAAAAGAATTAATATTTTTCTCTTCTCCATTGTGGAAGCTTCTATAATTTGGGTGTATTTGAAAATTATAAACAATGTTTGTTTAGAACTTATAGTTAGTTTAGATTCATTCTTTTATTTTTGTGTAGTATAGATTTTGTTTTATTCACATTTTGGGTTAGTAATTTTTGATTTTTTTTTTTTTGTTTCCGCAGGGTTTTTATTATCAAATATTTGAAACCAATATGATCATAGATTGATTTTATTATCGAAATACATTCAATATGATTGATCAAAAAAAAAAATTGGATTGCTACAAATAATTTATGAGCAAAAATAGATAAAATTTGGAAGGCGTCAAGATCAGACAGGCGATTTTGCAGAAATGGTTGCAGCCAAACCGTGAGGATTTTGATGAAACGGTTGAAAACCCATTTCAAAAATGGACCCATTTACCTTCTGCTTGTAAATTTTCAAAATGAACGATTTGAGAGATATTTGTTTTTCTTTACAAGGAAAATTTTAGGCGGAGAAAATTATTAGTGACACCTAGACTATTCATTCATTCCATAAATGCTTGAAGAGGTTGGTATGAGGGATACAATAATTGGAGGGAGGATTTTTATCTTGTCTCTTTTGTATATTATTCATTTTAAAGAGCAACTTTCTTTTCAAATAGATATGGATGGATTGGAATATTTGGGAGAATGGGCCAGAGTATTTTCAAAGAAGAATATGGAATTCGAGGTTGTTTAATGGCTTTTGTCACTTTGTGAGAGTAAAATGGTTTTATTTTTCATTATAATATCTTCAGCATTGAGTAATTGATTATGCATGGATTTAAATTAGCTTTAGTTTTTTTATCAATACATAGTTAATTGCTATCATTTATGTATTAATTAATTTTTTTTCCATCTTTAAGAGTATTATCCCAAAAAATTCTTCAGGGACTATGAGTATGGGCATGTGATTTTTGAGAAGAATATGGGAAAGAAATTCATGTTTGGCTTTAGACCCGTGTGATGCTTACTTTCATTTATTCTTTCATTCATTTGTATTATGAGAAAATATTTATTATGGTTGATTTTAGCTTTAGTTTTTGCTTTTCATCATATGAATTGTTTTCATCTTGTTAAATGTTATATGTTGTCCGGTAATTTGTTATTCCATTACGTATGTGTGATCAATTTTTCATTTTATTATTTATTATTGAATTTATTCCTAATGTTAAATGATGGATAAAATCAACACTTAGAATTGAGTTTTCTCTTGTTCTTAGTTATTGATTATCATAAGATCCCACGATTTTTAATCATTTATCATTCTGCTATTATATTCTCACTCCAACACATCAAAACACTTCTTTGAATTTGTGCAGAAGTGCTAGTATTAGACCACAATCAGGTTTCCCGCCTACGTAGGGACAAAGAAGGAGCTCATACAACAGAAAAATAATACTAGTTTGAATTTGATCAGCTCTGAGGTTAGTCCTTGGTATTTATTTAGTTAATCATCATTTCATTAATAATTAATGATGATTGCATAAATTAGCTTTGAATGTTTATGTCTCGTTGTTTCAATCATATTCATTTAGTATTTTTTTTGTTTAATATCTTAAAGAAAAAGTGTTGTTCATATTTGATTCAAAACTTTTGTCAAACAATCATTTTTTAAAGATTTCCTGTACAAAACCTTACTTGTAAACTGTTTATAGATTGTTTATAATCATTTTGTATATTCACATTCTTAGATAAATATTTGTAATTATTGTGTTGATTGTTAGAATCTTTTCTTTAGTTAGGTTATTTCATTTTTCTATCTTTAGGACCCTAGTTCTTCGGAACCATTAAACCCATCGGAATGGGTCATACCAAATGGCTTGGGTTAATTAGACAATGTCTGTCTGGATCTAGCCTTCCAGGTTGATGGCATGTCAAATTTGTCCATCAAAAAATGGCACTAGAAGGCCGAGGTAAATTTAATGTTTAAATGTTTTACCCCTCAACTTTTCATAATTCGGTTATAATTTCTTCTTTTGTGTCATCTTTAAATGCACTAGAAGGTAGGCAAGAGTGACAATTTGATCTTATAGGAGTCTTTGTTTCCAAAAATTTAATTAATTTCCCATGGCTCCCCAAATCACCATGTTGGAAAATGCTTCCCACTTCTCATTACCTAATATTCCCAACAAGAAAGTCTCTCTCTTGTCCAAACTCACTGCTTGATGGTGGGAATGTATCTACAAAGACCGCTATTAACAAGTTTGGTGTAAATGCATCAAGCATGTCATTTGATTTAAAGCTTTTGTGCATATTGTTTGTTTTTACTTTCGGTCGGATTAAACATTGGTTTGAGTCTTTTGAGGCATATCATTATTGATTGAGTTCAATTTGTAGATGAATTTGTAGATTCTTTTGAAAACTATGATTATGATCAATTATGTGAAGAATTTAAGACTTTACTAATCAATGGAAATTCATCTCTAGAAGGATTTTCAACAGAATCCATCATGTTCTCTGTAAAATTAATCTTGATGACATGTCTTTTGTACTAAATCTCCTTTATGATGCTTGCATCCCTTTCATCCAGTCACATTCAATAGCAAATGATGAATCGGTTTCAAATCCTACCACTCAATTGCAAGAAAATTTTTGTTTAGAAGGGATGAAAGAGATCCATCGAAAATTTTGAACAAACAAGGGAGGTGGAATCTATTGAAAATGTTCTTCTGCGACCGACAATCAAATTAGTTTTTCCTATGAATCATTATATAATCAATCCTCGACCAGCCATTGGAAGAGATTTGATGTTGGTTCCGTTGAATGTCTTCATATTATTATATCTTACAATGATTTACTTAGAAATTATGTTATTGAAGAACACTTAGGTGATAAAAAAGATCTTAAGCATTCTAACATTCCAATGGCAGTTAGATATGTAGATGTGCAATTGGAAGAAGAAATCTTAAACCCTCATTTACAAATCATACCTTATCCACAAAGAAATGATAGATGTTTGTCATGAAAGTTTTGAATTATCTATCATATACGAGACAAATTTAGATGATCATATTATGTTGAAAATTTATCCATAGAGTGAAAGTTTAAGGAAAGTAAAGAGGAATGTTTTGAGAATACCATTGTTAAATATCATAGCTCAAGATATTATTTTCATGTGCTCATTTCTGATTCATTTTACTCTTTATATCTTGATCTCTTCTTAGATTATGATGGACTTGATACTTTACCCACAATATCTTACTCTTTTCCATCATGATCAAATCTTTTCGATATGTGAAAATTTGGTGAGCGTAATTCCAAACGTAACATTTATGAAGTTGGATTTGATGCTCTTTCACTTTAATCATTCACATGGAAAAATGACATGTTGCAGAAAGGTTACAGTTTATTGTTGAAAGGACAATGCACTTATTCTTATGGAAATCAAATATTCTACATTGCATATTAGTTATTTGATTAGTTCAGTGCAATGTTTATGCTTCTAATTTTTGAAGCGATCAATATATCAAAGGAAGCGTTCAAACCAATAATTTAATTGATGTCATGAATACTCTTATAATGTGTTCCCCATTGATATATCATTTCATCAAATTCATAGTTTACATCCTAATTTTTATGAAATAGAATCTTAGGAATAGCTTGAAGATTAGGTATTTAAAATCTTCATAAAAGAATGAAATTGTGCTTGCTTTGGTTTCTGCAAATAATATCTAGGGAGTAAGCATTACATGATTTTTTAAGATCCTCCATGTGAAGAAATTGATGAACACTTGGAAAATTGTCGGAGGATGGGGAATTTTGGCTTTGACAGATGGTTATGTCACGTCCCCATAATATTGGTGAGTTTCCAAATTTACTATGTTCTTGTACCATTATATGACCCATATCCGCACGACCATGGCTACTTGGAGGAATGGTTAGAGTTCATACATGAGAAGTTTCAAAAAATGGTAGGTCATGCTTGTTTTATTTTTCTGCAAAGAATATATAGGAGGTAAACATGACATATTTCTTTTGTATATGCAAAATGCTACATTCTTTTATTCTTATTTCACGACTCTATGCCTTGCGGGATTGAAGATGTTCTTGTGGTTGCATTGGAAATACGATTTTAATTAGAGTTTTGATCTATTTAGTAGTTTAGAGTAGGCTTTAGGAGTAGGTTTCCTTTTAGTTTTATTTCTCAGAGTGTTTCTACTCTTTGTAATAATGCGGTTATGAACATAGGTGGGCACACCAAGAGAACCATAAAATGAATGTTGTCAGGGAATTCCACTTTAAATATTTTCTCTCTGCTTTTCATTGAATATTTCTTTTCAAAATGGCAGTATCATCGTAGAAATTTTAAATGGAAAGTAAAGAGATAAGAATTTAAACTATCAATTCAACCCTAACCCAAAGTACCATGAGTAGGACTACTGATCATCTTAATGAGATTTTCTATTTTCTTTTTTAGTCTACTTTTATTTTTTAATAATAATGCTTGGTCAAAGTAGCATCTCATGCATCCTATCTTAAGAAAAAGAACTTGCTTTCGCATGAAATTGTATATGATTTAGTTCTTCAGCATTTTATAGTGAGATGCTAGTGGATCAAAGCTCAAGTTTATCTTTAGCCAAAATCATTTCTTGAAAAGTTTTTCTTTTCTTGTTTTGATTTTGTGTACTTACGATTTTGAATCCCATTAATAAAATTTGGTTGGTTTGTTGTGTGTGTTTTTGTTTTTCTTTGATTACTTTGAATGAGTTTTTCTTCTTATTATTTGTATTTTTGAATGAATATATTTCTGATCAAAGAAAGAGCTATTGTTGAAGGAAGCATTTATTTTAAAGGGTGTTTTCAAAAACAGAAAATTGAAATAGTTCAAGGAGGTCATGATATTAATATATATCTTAAACAATTAATTTTTGAAGTCCGGTATTAAGCTTTCGAACGTCCTCAAATTTTCTTTTGCTAGAGTATTACAGAATTATGTTTCAATCTTTAGAGAATTAGAGTGATCTTTAAACATTTTACACCATCCATATTCTTAAGGGATCACTTTTAAGTTCTTCCCCATTCTCCTTATTATTTCTAAAATGAAATCTAAAATCTCTAAACCATGATAAAACTTCGAATTTTGAAAAAAAATAAAAATGATCAACTGTTCATTTGTATTGCAATTAACCTCTAGTACATCACCCCACTCTCTTTTCATCAAGAAATCTATAATACAATTATAGATTTATTATTTAAAAGTGGCATAATAGGGTTTGGAAGCACTTAAGTGTGGGAAGTGTGTGTAAACCATTCAGGGTACTGAACATGCCTGCTGGTAGTGGGTAAATGCACACATGATACCAAGGCAACTGTGAGAGTGCTTGCAGGTAGGCTTCTTTGGAAACAAAGCAATGTTGGGTTAAGAGGTATCATGCCATATGTTTTAAATTAACTTTTATGGAAGTATACATCATGTGGATACAACTATTGAATGGATTAAAGCATTTGAGGTGGGTTAAATGACATCCCTTGTTGAAATAGCGGATGCTTGTTGGTATGATGTGTCAGCGGTATTGAAGTTCTTTATAAATATCATGACTCTTTTATTAAGACATTATTTTAGGTTATAATCCTCTTCAAAGAAAATTCTATTGTATGGTTATAACATTGAGCTTATCTAATACTATATAGTCTCGGTGAATTTATTTGAGGGGCTTCATCCTTTTCAAGAGTCTTATTATTTTCTTCACGAGTGAAATCTTATTAAGATCCAAAGATAAGCTCTTCACCCGATGAAATTAAGCCATTTGTTGGGCCCCAACAAGTCCTAAGCATATGCCAGAAATTTAAAGGCCCCATTGAGATCTTGATAATTATAATGAGCTACAGATTCAACTTTTTCAAATAGTTCCATGCCTTAGCTTGCTTTGAGACAAACTTAAGGCATTCATATGGTATGAGACATTCATTACAAAGGTATGTCCAATTTTAGAATCGAGCATAGAGAATCTTAATTTAAACAAAAGCGTTAATTTTTATCGAAGCTGATTTTACTTTTGGTTAAATTATGATTTATGTGTTTTTATTTTGTTCATTTAAACAGAGTTTGACTATTTTGAATAATGGGTTCAATGCTTTATCAACAATATATTGGTTAGTTTCTCATTTTCATAAAATCATTTGGTGATATTAATTAATCAAATTATTTTTTCATTTTGCATCAAATTTCAAAATAAAATAATAAGAATAAAAACAATTATCTATCATTTGTTTGATTTTGTAAAAAACCAAAATTAATATTTTTTATCTTCTCCATTAACTTGAAACTTCTAGAATTTTAATATCATACTTGAAAGGAAAATATAAACAATGATGTTTGTTTATGTAACATCCTTCTGAATTGCACTTACCAAACTTATTATTTGAGGGTTTTAACAAAGTGATCTAGATTTTATGATGATAAAACTTTTTCTTTCATTATGATCCGTTAAGTTATATGAGGATGTTTTACTACTTTGATGTGGGCAGTCGCTGTGACTTCGGTTTCATTGAGTGTCGAGGGTTTGGACCTGAGGATGTTGAGGCATCGGTGGAACTCCTTGGACTCGGTTGAGTCAAGGAGTGGGATATTTGGGTTGTTTCATTTACGTTGATATTGTTTTGTTTTGATGATGATATACTTTATTATTTTATGATATGGTTGACATAATGACATGATGGTTGATAGTCTGTGGTGACGATAGCTTGCCGACCAAGACTCACATATAGATTAAAGGGGCCACACATGAGTTCAAGAGAGATTGAGGGAAGGTGTAGACGACCACCGCCACGTACTACTAACACTCCGTGAGTATAGCTCGGTACATGGAGTTAACGATTACCTAGTTCAAGAGGATCCGCGATGCCATGAGGACAGACTGATACAATCACTCACGAATATTATAAAGGGCACACAATAAGGAAGAATACTTATTCCTTAGAATCTCTTAGTCTCCCACAAGTTCACACAGAGGAGTGTCGACTCAGGGTTATAGAGTCTACCAATCAATCAAGCAGGTGGAAGTGGCACCCATTGGAGCACGTGGTGCATCTGAAGGGCATGTCGTGCAAAATAAATACAAGTTGGTGAGTGGCACCTTGGAGCACGTGGTGCATCTGAAGACGCGTCGTAGCGGCCCGAGAAGGAAGCAAGGCTGAGTGCTTCCTTGGAGCACGTGAGAATTGCGTCGAAGAGCGCCGCGTCGCATTGATGATTATGAGTAAAGAGACACCCTAGATGACCCTAGACCTTAACACGTGATAATTCTTAAAAGCTGGCTCCAATTGGGCGTAGCCCTGTTCAAATCAATACCTAAATTAAAACATCTCTAAGACCAATTTTGACATGCCCTAAGAAAGATCCTACAAAAGTAAACCTAGAAGTGAAGCTAAAACCCTCTACGGTAGTTAAGTCTTCTTAAACCCCAGGTAAGGTGATGAGGGGGATAAATTAATTGAACCATAGGGTTTTAAATTTTAAAGAAGAATTAAAATTGTTAAAGGGTGGGAGTACAAATTTAGGCTTTTAAATGAGGTATTGAAAAGATTATTAAGTGCATTTATCATTTTTGGGTTAAAAAAATAATAATAATAATAATTAACAAAATCAAAATAACCAAGAAATAATAATAGAGATAAAAAATAAAAATGGGGAAGCTTGTGATGAAATGAAACTTAAAATGGAAAGTGGGAACTGTAGAGATTAAAAAATAAAGAGGAATGCATTTAAGGAGTTAGCAAATTCGAAACTTCATTTGGGAGAATTGATTAAAGAAGCAAGGGAGGGATCTAGGAACCCTAGAATTAATTTAAAGGGCTGATTTGGGGGGAAGTTAGTCTTTTAATTATTAAAAGGGGAATTAATTTTTTGGAGAACCAGGGATGAGTGACACTTGGACTGCAGAGAATGTTTAGAGGAACCCTAGGAGTAATTTAAGGAGCGATTTTGGGGGAGTGAGGGAATTTAGTCTTTTAATTATTAAAAGGAAATTAATTTTTGGAGAACCCTAGGGATGAGTGACACTTGGACGACAGAGAATGTTTAGAGGTTTGTCATTAAAAATTAATTAATTAATGATTAGGAAAGTAGGTGGGTCTCAATTTTTTCTATAAAAGAAAGGGAAAGGAAGGAAGAGGGGGATGAACGCTTAGCGTAACGTTACGCTGCCGAATTGTGGCTTGACGGTTTGTTGTGAGGAGTTGGGTTTATCTCAGCTGTGTTGGAGTGGTAGCTCAGCCGTGGAGGCGAGCTGAGACGCTAGTCTTATCTCTGGTTCTTGTGTGGCCCCTTTGCGGCTCGGGGGGCTAAGGAGGAAGCAGAGTACCCCTAGCGTTTGGCTGGGAGGTACCGGTGAGCCTTCTATGGTCGGTGAGCAGGACGCGGCACGGAGCGCGGGACGTCGTCCGAGGAAAGCGAAAGGCAACGGTATGATTTTAATTTTGGCAAAATTGTTTAAAAAGGGTTAGTGTTAAAATGTTTCTGATGTCTTGCTAAAAAAGAACTTGTTCCAGGCAATTTGTTTTATAAATGGTTACTGAATAAAAAAAAAATTGTTTATCGCTGGAATACCTCCGTCAATTCATATTTACTCTTGGCAATTGTTTACCTTCTGGAAATCGTTGACCTGGCCATTCGTTTTTGTTCTTCCTGGTAAATCGTGGTGCCTTCTGGCAATGCGTTTAATGGGAGTTTCAATTACTCTGCATTTTAATGGCGTTTCTTCCTATTCCGGCCTGCGTTCTGATCGTGTATTCACTCTAATGGGGCATTATTAGCTCAGTTGTGTTTTCCCTAATTTGTCTACGTTGATCGTGTGTTCCTTCGACCTGTGGCAGTATCGGTTCCTTTCCGTTTCATTTCTGGTGCGTCTCCATTTACCCTGGCCTGTCAGATCGCAGATGCCATGGGTTTTGATTACTGTCCAACAAGCTTAATTGCCTTTAAAGTTTCTCGAAATATTATTTCTAAATTTCGAAATAGTAATGTAGGGTTTGAACATGATATTGGACAGTTCTTACCATTTAAGCTAGATGTTTGCTTGTAAGTTTGCTCGGAATTATAACAAATCGTCAGCGCTGGAATTGAGCGTTAATTCACTGCTTTATGACTTAGCCAGACAGCAAAAATTTTGTGATTCATATATTTAAGTTGTGAATAGCCAACCGGACAAAATCTTCCATAAATGATGGCCTTCTCCACTTCCACTCCCTGTGCATGCTGATGCTAGAAATATTGCAAAGTACTGTGTGTAATCCATGTGATTACTAGATCTTAAACACTAAATATTTCTAGTAGAAGTTCTAGATATATACATAATCAACTAAAACTTCTCTCATATATTAATACCATCTCAAAAAAATATTCGGCAAGGAATATTCAAAATATAAAGCTTTTAAACAAATGTATGGCAAAATTATGAACCGATAGTTTCCTGTATAGTTTCTTGCAACAATGAATTACACTAGATTTTAACAATCGTTCTTATATTTTTAACACATTATATATGAGATTTCTTGTTCAATACTAATTAAAATTACTAATTATATGATAACCTTGCAAACCCTATAGCTGTTTTTTTTTTCCATGATGTAATACAATCCACACTAGACAATCTTCATTTGTTGTGGAATTGATAGAGTAGATAATAAGGTTAGTAGAATATTGTGAAATCAACATGGCCAATGTTCTCAATTTGAAAGAAAATTTTCATAAAAGTTTCAACTTGAGACTTTTAGATATTTTTCTGTTTTAATGTATTGACGAATAGAGGCATCCAAATATGAATCCTAAATATGATACTTAAATAATTTTGAATAATATTTCACATTTTTACATCAAGTATAAATGATGGACAATCCAGAATATTCTAACAATGTTATAATTGACAAATGACAATGTGTGAAGATAATTGAGTTTCCTTTCCTGTTGTACAAAAAATGTATGGAAAAATTACATAACAAGGATTATTGTCATCCAAGGATGTTTCTTTTCAAAGTTCTTGGGTCAACCTTTCTGAGTACTTGCATCAACTTTTTGAAGTTGTTGTGTTAACTTTGATATTTAAATATTGCTACATTTAATCGTGGTATTTTAAATATTGCTACTTTTAATCGTGGTATTTTAAATATTGATAGTAGGTCATATCCAATAATGCCTTGTTAACTTTCGTTAGTAGATTGATTATTTTAGATTGCCATTTTTAATTTATGATGTATGTTATTATCTTTCAATTGATATTACCTATAATTATAAGGTCATTTTTAGTGCATTCATATCGGACCTTAGTGAATGGTTTTATCTTGTAAGGTCATTATGAATTTAGTAGTTGTAGCATATAAGAGGTATGATAACTATAAAATCATGGTCCGGTTTGTGACCCAAATGATAGATAGTTAAGGTTTCATGACAGTGATATTGTAATTTTTAATTATTGATTAATAAACATGCGTGATGCGATAACCTGGAATTACGTACCTTAATTACCTCCAGTCAGTATATTAGGGTGGTTGTTCTTTTAGATAATGTCGAACTTGGGTGTTCGTTGTCAGAGTCCTTGTCGCGTGCCTTCCGTAAGGGGCACAATTGTTATTCTTATTTATTTTGTACTTGATTATGGTCAGTTGGTTGCTTGGTCTGTTGTGTCGGGTGGGATGTAGACACCTCCATGCTCTTCAGAACAGTCGCTAGCCCTGAGACCTTAAATGGTTAAAATCGATGGGAACCTAGGCTTGAGCATTGATTATGTGTCTTGGAGGTCCTAACCTTGCAGGGTAGGATGGGCGGGTGGTCAGTTTCACTTTTGTTGTGGTTGCATCTTGTTGGTCATCGAGTGGCGATGTAGAGTCAAGTATGTTGTTACTTCTACATGCGCGCACACACCTTAACACACAAAAAAAAAATTGCACCTGTTACTAGAATGGTTGTCGTGACGAGGCGGTTTTATTACATATGGTATCAGAGCAGGTTCGACCCGCGACTT
>SNQJ01S0059068.1:0-17919 GCA_010110895.2 Picea sitchensis
ACCCTCATCTTCACATAGACTGAAAATAGTCTTTTGGAGGTCCAAAAGCTTCCCAATGGGGAGGTGTGATCAGGGGATCAAATTTTGCTCAAAAATTCAAAGTTCTTGGAATTGCTTCAAACCGGACAAGCGCGTAGGCCTCGTCGTTGCGAACCCAACGCAACTTGTTTCGTCTCAAACACAATATGTTCATAAAGTCAAACAGGCAAAAAAAATGATGCTGACTGTACAGTCCGTACAGTCTGACGTGGCAGGGTCGTACGACAGTACGCTGACATGGCAGGAGTGACGTGGAATATGATGATTGGTAGGCATGGTCGAATCAGACTGCGACATGTGACATTTCATTGGTTAATGGTAAGGTGCCATGTGGCCCAATCATGGGCTGCCATGTGGCCCAATCATGGGCTGCCACGTGGCACCCCTTTATTGGTTTATGGGTCGTTATGTAAAATTATTGGAGTCCGTGGGGTTCGACCCCCGGACCTCCCCCACCGCATAGCGCCTTCGTAAAGACCGTCCGACCAATGGACCACCGGATGTGCCTTCTTATGTATATGTGTTTGATTATATTTGAATTCAAAACTATGTAATATACGACGGGGGGTCGGGCCGAGGCTTAGCCCCGACCCGCAGTCATATTGATATAACATGTGACCACATATGAATACACCATGCGGGAGTTGTAACGGTTACAGCCTTGACCACTGTGGAATGGTGTGGCACTTATATATATAAGCCCTGGTTCTATTGTATGTAATGTGACCTTTGGCTATACGGAAAGGTGCGCGGGTAGTTTTCAAACGGTTTGGTCATTATCCCTTTTCACAAATGCGCAAGGTCATATGACCTCCATGTGCCCGGTGCTAGGCGGTTAGGGGCTAGCGCGCCCTTAACCATCCTATGGTTTGCACCATTGGCGCAGTTGCGCCCGGTGCTGGGTTTTCATGCTATTTATTGAGTGTGTGCCAGGTTCACTCAACAAGGGTGTGTTTTGTAGATGCAGAGACAACAAGCTTGAAGGGGGGACTTCCAGGAGGCCTAATTTCTTCGTTTTTCGACCGATTGAGGTGCCGAAAGAGCCCAGACAGGGGTTTTTGGACGCTCTGAAGCCATTGGAGTAGTCAATTTGTCAGTTTGAGTATTTTAAGACATGTTTTTGAGAATTTTTGAGCAATTAATAATAATGATCCATTGGAAGTTGGACCAGGAGATGTAGCCCAAGAGAGGGGTGAAATCCTTTATCAATTGTTGTGTTTATGTGCTTATGTTCATTGATTATGCTGCTGTCTATGTGTAATTTGCATGAATAATCCCTTATTCTATGTGTTGCAAACTGATCCATTTGCTTTAAACACATAACATTTACATTGCTATAATTTCAAGATTTCAAGTCTTCTTCATTTTTAGATCAATGATGCAAACATATCTAATGGACCTTGGGTTTTTTATTTGGAAATCATTCGTGACTGGTTATATAGCCTCAACAACTCCGCCAACATATGTGGATGAGAAGACTCCTAATGAACATAATGAAAAAGATATGAATTACATCTTGTGTATTCTATCAGAATCCAAGTTTGTTAAGTTGATGCATTGTAAATTAACAAAATAAATTTGTGACAAACTTCAAAATATCTATGAAGGTGATGAAAAAGTTAAGATAAAAAAACTCCAAACTCATAGAAGATAGTTGGAGAGTCTGAAAATGAAAGACAAAGAACACATTGAAACCTATCTCCTCCACGTGGATGGAATTTTCAAAACCATCATAGGACTTGGTGAAAAGGTTGAAGAATTAATGATTGTAGAAAATGTGTTAAAGTCACCCCCCTTAAGATTTGATGCCAAAGTTTCTTCCATTGAATAAATAAAGAATCTCGATTCTTTAACATTGGATGAATTGTATGGGATCCTCATGGAATATGAAATGCATATAAAGAAAGAAAATAAAACAAATAAATACGAAACCTTCAAATCCTAAAAGAAGACAAAGAACATAGAGCATAAATCAAGTGATATCTTTGATAATGAATTAGATGGAGAGGAAGCACATTTTGCAAGAAAAATCAAGATGAGATCTGGAAAATACAAAGGTAATCTTATGTTGGCACAAGGGAAGACCCAGGGTTCAACACTTAACAACGTACCCAAAAAACCCCGACAACCAGCCCTTTCGGAAACACCTGGGAAGTAGGCGAAGTCTCACCCAAGGTAGAAGTAGGGGGGGTTACAGGATGCAGGTGTCTGTAACTAGGTTGGGACATGATTATGTTATAAGAACACTTCGTAGAATATTCTATTAATTCTTAGGAAGTGAACATGTATTAGTTTATTAAACCCATTAACACCACAAAGCATAATCAAAGATAGATAAACGCAGTAAGAATAAGTGATTATGGACCCTGAGCATTTATCACTTAGCACTGTGAGTTAAATATAGCACTAATTTACCCTTAATCATAAGTAAAGTACTTAAGAAACAAAATATGCATTCATTACACATCATAATCAAATCACTAAGAAGATGCATAACAAAAGAGACATTGCACAAAGAAAACGATGAGACACCAGATATATGTGGTTCACCCCAGGGTGGGGATAAGTCCACAAACCACTTCGCCTCTTTATTATTCACCAAAATATTACATCCAATCACTCCTGTGCACTAAGCCACATAGTCGAACTTCACACAAAACAAGAGATTTGTGCACTAAGCACTAGATCCTCCTTTTTTACATTCCAAAACTAGGTCAAATGCACAGAGCCACAATATCTTATCACAACACTTAGCAACTTCTACAAACTCACAGTCGAGAACAAAGCCTCGACCACATACACTTTTTCACATAGAGCTACTATTTCACACAAAACTAATTCTTCTACACTACATTCCTCTTTATTTATACTTTACAAACCCTTACAATAAGGCCTAAACATGGGGAAAACCCATGGGCCAACATCCCATAAACCCGTTAAAAAACTCAGAGGACCCCTTATTGGGTCCACATAACCCTCAAAATAGGGGAGATCCGTGATCTTAGCTTCGCTTGGGCGCTCCTTCTTCAAACAATGTGTCAAATTCCAAAATTGGGCCAAAATCGACCAAAGTTTCCTCAAAACTTGGTTGAGGGCCAACAGGCCTCCAACACTCACTTGTGACTCGTCTCGAGTCACTCAAGTCTAGACAATGGTGCTTCAAGAGCTTTGAGATTAACTCAAGCCGCCTCGACTTGCTAACTCTCCTGAGCCTCCTTCTCAGCAAGATCCTAGATTGTCTGCTCTGTAACAGACCCTTCCAAGCGATGTTCTACTATTGCAACTACTTGATCTAACTATGAACCCTGGCTATCGATATCCTCGAACACCTTGAAAGATTCGTCCTGCATAGGTTGTAACTTATGTGTTACTTCCATCACCTTAGCCTGGAGGGCAGTAATTTGTTGGTGTACTGTGCACTGCTCCTGTGATCTCTTCATCCTTTCCATTGTTGTGAGCAGTTTCATCTGCACTTGCAATGAAAATGATTGTTGTTGTGCCTCCTATAACTGAGCCTCTAGCTTCTTTAACTTTGGATCCTCGACGAGGCATTCATACGTCTAGTTTATTCTATCACTCAACTATTTACATGCTGAGGCGATGTATTTTATACTTGCTACTGTGTTTTTGGCGGACTCCTCCCTCTGGTCACACACCTCCTATGGGGTGATCGACATTGTTTGAGCCTCTAGTTCAGTTATCCTCTCCTGAAACTGTTGGAGGGTCTCTATGAGCTTTACTACATGAGCTTCAATAGGATCTTTCTCCTCCTGTACCAAGCCTGGTACAGAGCGACATGATTTTCTTATTGCTTCTTTGACCATGACCTTCTCTACAAGCAGTTCCTTGTTTTCCTTCTGTAGTTGGGCTTCACCATCTTTCTTTTCCTCCTAAAGCTTCACTTGAAGCTCTTCTTTCTCGCTTTCATAGGCATATACATTGTCCTACGCTACTTGTAACTGTACTAGGAATTCGTTTTTCTCCTTTTGCAAGGCTTTTGTATCCTTCTCCTTCTATTCCTGAGATCTCTGGAACCAAGCTTATGTTTCATCAACAAGCCTTCTTAGTTGGGCTGCTCTTTCAGTGGCCATTTCTATCTGTTCCCTTATGTATGCCTTCAAACCTACCTCCAATACTTCGACTTGTTCTGGAGGTACTTTGGGTCTAGCCTGTACTTCTAAGGGGGTGGGAAACTTGATGCTATACTAGGGGAGGGTGATCCAAACCCCTGGTTCACCCTGTGGAGTTGGTTCGTCCTTCAAGTCTGCGGTCTGTGATATGCAAGGCACAAGTGGTGCAATAGGCATTGCATGGACCAAGCGAACAACCTTCTACACTTCCTTCAACTCTCTCTCAATACTTTCATATAACTCCATATGTTTCTCTTTGTATCTCTGCAACATGTCTTCAGAGGGATCCTCCATAGCTCCGCAGACTAGACTAATGTCATCCTCAGGAACATTTCTATTTTAAATACTAGGAGCTTTTGAAATATTTTGATATTAGTTAATATTTATGAAATGATTAGATAATCATTAATAAAACTGCATTATTTTACATATTTCATATTATTTGCTTGATCTTCTGCATTTATATCTACGTATACCTAATTTGTATTTCAAATTGAAAATTTAAATAACGCTATATTAATACATACATGTTCATGAATCTATAACATTGGCTCAATCCTTAATGGTGCCTCCCTCTCTCCATATTATTTTGCAAAGGCATGTAATCTTTTTTTTTTTCAATCCACCAATGGATTTTTTCTTGTTGACAATCACTTTTACACTTGTTTATCTCCCATGAGGTTTTTCATTTTCAGTTTGTTTTAGTTTGTATGAAGCACTCTGGGATAGAACTTTCTGTGCGCAGGTCAAGTAGATAAACTTTGTGCTCGGTCTCTCTCCTAGTGAGAATCCCCCATCCCCATCCGTGGCCAGAACACATCTCTCCCCCGTCCCTGTTCGTGGCCAGTCCCCGTCCCCATCCGTGTCCCAGTTCTGTCTCTATCCACGACCCCTCCGTGCTACTATTCTAGTTTTCCTACGACCCAGTTTCAACTCTATTTATGACCTCATACACGGGAAAATATACTTTCACCGATAGAGATACCACAGCATAATTATTCATTCGCGAGTAGATATACTAGAACAAGATACTCCTATCCATTCGCGGGCAGAGATACTTTCGCGGGTAGAGATACTAGAGCATAGATAATCATCTGCAGGGATTTCATGGCGGTGAGTGAAAATTGTGGTCACGGGCATTTTTGGTACATGTGTCACGAGTGATCCAATGCCTCCAGAATACTTATCACTCCTTCCGATTATAATGGCCCCCCACACAAAGTATCCAACCCTCACGCCTGCTAATGCACACATATTTATCTACAACCAATCTACAGGAAGATACACAAGATTCTGGAGAGGGGTGCAACAATGGGGTCATTCAATATATAATTATGAGACTAGAGCACTTGGAATCATCAAACATCAAACCTAGTATCACAGATGGAAGTTGGGGACCTCACAAATAGGGTAAACAAATTGAAGAGGAGAACCTATCATTGAGGAAGCAAATGACAAGAAGTCCCTACATCACCCCCATAGAAACTCCCTCCATGCAGGGATTATTGACCTTAAAAACAAGCAAGAGGAGATAAGGTCTCAACAAGCTGCCTTCAAACATGAAACATAAACACACATCAATTCATGGGCACATGTCATTAGAGGTAGGGAGAAATCCCCTCCTCCCCTATAGAAACAGTAGAGGAGGTAGTACAAAATAAACTCATGGAGGAACAGACTAGACGGGCACAAGAACTCAATCTCAAAGTGAGAGAGTTCCCTCTACCTCTTCCATCAGTAGACCCCATTGTGATTGGAACCTCGTTCCTTAAGGATACTCTATATCTTTAGGATGTGACCCTCAATTGAGCGTGAATTGGGTCTGATTCCACTCTCTTTAATTGATTTATGTCTGCAACTGATTGACTTCGGGCTCCGAGAACTGAGCGAAAGTTGTTTTCACTTCCCAGTAAGATCTACCTCGATGAATATCTCACATTATCATAGGTTTCATAGCTCAAATGGTCCATGGAGTAGGTGGAAGTTGCATGCTAGGTATGGACTCATCATAGACTCTTTCCCACCTAGATGGGTACCTTGATCTGGGATATCCAAATGATGAACCGGTTGGGAGAGATGACAAGATGCATGCATATCCATCAACTGTTGGAATGAAAATGGGTCTTTCTGGTCATTAATGGGCCTACTGTATGATGCTCTTGGGTCATCAAACATCCTATTCATTACCGAGATGCATAGATCCTTGTTCAACATCTTCTAGACATTACAAGATACCATTAGTTTTCAGCATGCAGACATGAGACGAAGAGGTCGAGGGGTGTTGGGGGTTCAGGTGGAGTTGCTTTCTTCATTAGAGAATTCCTTTGAAACATGGTCTCTTTGGTAGCCACGGATGAGTTTGGGAGGTTTTTGTTTGTTTGGGTTCGTGGTATTTACCTTTTCCCAAGGGACATCTACATTGTAGTTTGTTATTTTCCTCCAACATCCTCATCATATGCCATTAATAATGGGCCTAACAATGACCCCTTTATTTATTTATTTATATGTTGGTATCATCCAGTACACGGTGATGGGGGGGTGATTCTCCTAGGTGACTTCAATTCCCACACGAGAGCCCTCGAGATTCCTTTCCACCACTGGTTAGGTGACATTCTCTTCATATAGGAGATCGATATAGAATCAATATGACCTCACCAAATATATGACGATGCATTAGCGCCTCTCATGGCTTGTGGTTGGCACCTTCTACATTTAGGGGAATCTCAAGGGTTGTTGATTCTGAACGGGCTCCCAGGTTTCCCAAACGTTCGCTTCTTCACGTGTTAGCCTCATGGAGGGGATGCAAGTGTCGTGGATTATATCCTATCTAGCCATAACTTACTCCCCTTTATACATCACTTCTCTATTTCCTCCATTCCCCTCACATACCATGCTCTTTTCTCCTTCTCTCTCTGAGTTGAGACCCCCCCTCCCCTCACACCCTCAGGGCCCACCTTACACTATATTCTGAATCGACGAGGGGGACCTAGACAACTTTTCTACCCACCTCCGATAGATGCTACCATCTTAGACCTAGTTCTCCTTACCTAACTCTCCCTCTACCAAGTAGTATTACCTCTCATTCACCATTTGGGCTGTAACACTCAAATCTTACCCTCACTCCACTCGATCCACTTCCACCTCCCAAAAACAAAAATCCTACTCTATCAATTGATGGTACGATGAAGAATGCAAGGTCCTCCATCGCTAGCTTAGACATGCATTCACCCATGCTCACCCCTCCTACCCTCGCCTCAAATATTCGTATTTTTGTCTCCTCTTCCGCAATAAATTCCTTTTTGTCTCTCAGAGGATATATGACATATCCATTTCCATTAATCACTCCCCTAAAAAAATTTGGCATACCATCCTCCCCTGCCACTCCCCTATCCCATCCGACCTTGACTCCGACTCCATATTTTCCCACACATCCACTCTTTATGATAATCCTAAATAAGCATAGATTCAAGTTAAATATTCACCCTCATCTTGCTTCTTATTTCCAGACAGGGACATTAGAGAGGTCATTTGGGTAATGAACAAAAATAAAATAAAAAACGATGAAGGTTTTTAGGAAAAGTTCTTTAAGCATGCTATTCATGTTTTTTTTTTATCACTTGCTTGATCCCTTCAACCATGTGTTTTTTACAAGTTTTTCTTTCGCTTGGTCACATCACATCATTCACCGGATATACAAATTGGGCCATAGCTCAAACCCCATCAATTACAGGATGATCATGGTGGTCCATACATTCTTGAAGATATATGCTACGGTTCTCCATAGGAATCTCTCTAGTGAGCTTGAGAGTAGAAACCTCATATCTAAGGGAAAAAAAGGATTTCAACCCACTCATTAGACCATTGATTACATATTTACCCTCCATGACATCATTGAGGAGGCATGACATCGTTCTTCGAAAGTCTACTACTACTTTGTAGATTTTCGAAAGGATTTCTACTTCCGCCCAAGAGAAGCCCTATTATAGAGGATTAGAGACATTGGAATCTCACATACCTTACTAACCACCATCATGCGCTTCTATGAGTTGGTTCTTGATTTCCTTCACATAGTTCATTGGATGTCACATCAAGAGTACCATCATAGTTAAACATGGTTGCCCCTTGTCCCCCACATTATTTGGGATTTATGTTGTTGATATAGAGACCTTTCTCCACAAAACTATCTAGGACAATGAAAATTATCTTCTCCACCAGTTTTTTATATCCATCTTTCTTTTTTCCGAATATCTGATCCTTCTAGCCTCGTCTCCAGTGGGATTATAAAGACAACTGGATGTCGTAGCTCTCTTTTGCGACCTTCGATAGTTGACGGTCAACCTGGGTAAAACCAAGGTTATGATATTCAACAGGTCAGAGAAGTCTATAGACCTTCACTTTTGCTTTAGAGTGGTGGAGATTGAGATCACCAAAGCATAGACATAGTTGGGAGTACAATTTTTAAGACCTCGCTTTAGTTCGTGACCAGCCTCAAATTGCTAAGGGTTATGTGTATTTATCCCTTCTCGAGAGATAGTGTTTCCACCACCATTTCCTCGACGTCTCATCGAAGATGTATCTCATGGAATCCCTTATCTGACCCAATGTTCTTTATGGATCAAAGATATGGTGGCAGTTTTTCTTCCAGTGGCCCATCTACTATGAGATCAGGGGTTAATTTCATTCCTTATTCAAGGGGACTCAGACCCTCACAAATTTCTTTAGGTATCTGAATAAGCATGTTTTAGACTTATACATACAAGAGGCCCTGGAGCTCTGATCCCATACTCTTAAGCCTCCTATGAGACCAAACCCTATTATGCGGATCACCTCCTTCTTCTCAGTGCTACCCTTAGGAAGGGGCACTACGAGACAAACACCAACGTAGCCCCAGACTACAAATCAATGTAGACTAGTGGGACCTTCCCTCATCCCACCATATTTCAGCGACATAGAAAAACCTTATCCCCTCTGAGAAGATGGATGAGATTCCCTAGACCTATTCTGTGCACTACCTATACCAGGTCAGGACAACTCACTATACTCAACTTCCTTCATTCAACCTCGAATGGTAGGAGAGATGGATCCATTCCATGACATATCTATTTTCTTTCTTCTGGTTCCTCTTGTCCTTGGATCTTCTTCTCCTACAGTACACCCCATCATCATTGCATGTATCTAAACTCAGGGCCGAGGGTTTTTAATGATTCAGAGTAGATCTCACTTTTTAGTACTCTACTTTATTGCACTTTACTTTTTACATCTCTCCTTTTATAGGAGAATTTTTGGTACTCCTACATTGTATTGACATCCTTCTACTTGGCAATCCCTTTGACCTACTTTTGTGGTCATTAGTTGGAAATTAATAAAATTTTCTTATCTTATCTTTTCCAATGTATGTTCAGTTGTTGGAGCACCAACATCAACCATGTTTTCTATTGTGTAGTTGGAGTACCAACATCACCCATGTTTTCTATTGTGTAGTTGGAGTACCAACATCACCCATGTTTTCTATTTGGTAGTTTATCGTGCAAGGAGAGTCTCTCCTTTTTTTCTTCCATATATGCTTGCTCAAGGCCTTTGCACTGAACCTCTGGTCCCAACTGCAACAACAACTTCAGCTAGTGTGAGTCTTTTGTAATCTTTTGTGTTGAATGAGAGGAAGCTTCCACCCATTAAATTCACACCAGCATAAACTATATTTGTATCATCCGATATGTTCTTTTATTTATTTTCTTCTTACCTTTGAAACCACAATTATTCATCTTTTACTACTCATTATGTGTAGCAAATAAAAAAATGAGAATTCTTACTTTGTTTATTTGTTCACTGCTTATTTATCACTATTTCATTTTTTCCTACTAGTACAACCATTGAAACTTCTATTTAAATAATTTTTTAACGATCATTTTCATAAATAATCTCAAGTCTTCTTCCTACATTTCTATTTGAAAACATTATAACAACAAACAATCTAATATAATTTTTATATTTTTAAACTTATTGTTTTAAGTTAATTCGTGTACTTTTGTTCATCGACGAACCCATCCCTTCACGTCTCCTACATCATTGTGGAATCTGTTTGGAACCATGATAATATTCTTGAAGGCATGATTATATTCTCTTAACCACATTCATTTTCTTGGAACCCGACTTACACTTATTTTCTCCATTCTTACATTTATTTTCTTGGTTCTTCAATTCCCTACTTAGTTTTATTTCCATATTTCTTGTCTCCATATTTATTATTTTCATACCCATACTTCCATATTTCTTGTTTCATCTCATGTTCCCCCTTCCATACTTCCCTTAGTCTTATTTCATCCCTTCTTGTTGTCCATAATGACTCACCCTTCACCCTCACCCCACATCCTCCCTTACCCCAAATTCCTCTCACCCTGATCTGCATTAACTCCAATCTCTCTCGGCCTTCTCCCCATTCCCCTACAACTAACTATTTTTCCTAAGTTTTCATTCCCCAACCGCATCATGACATGTGGCACCATATTTAACCAATTGCACTGTGACACATGGAAACCAATTATACTATGACATCTGACATATTATCATATTGTGACTGGACGCTGAGTAGATTCTTACTTGGTAACGACTCCATTGCACATAATTTTTTTTATTAATGTAATATCCCCCAAAATAAATTATTATTGAAGTCTGAAAATACTTAGGAATTTGTTTTCATTTTTGGCAAATTCCAATTTGGAAAATTATTGCCATTTATGGAAATTCCGAATTTGAGAATTTAGTTAATTGTAATTAATTATTGTGACTAATTGGGTAAAGATTTGATTTTTCGAGCTAACTCTTTGACTATGACACTTGTAAGAGACAAATAATTTTTTTATATTTATTGCTGAGAGACAAATGGAATAGCCAGTTTGAAATCAAATGACCATGAGCCCATGAGAGGGGAACATGCTTGAACTACCTCAAGGTTGAATTTTACAAGTGGAAAATCAGGAATTTGGCCATTGGCAGCGCCTGAAAATCAGGGATTTGTAAAACTACGAAAATTCCCAAGGGGAAAATACCTAGGCACGACAAGATTTTGCATAAATAGCATATGAGAGGAGACATGATGCTGCCAAGTATGCTGGGGAAGGACGAGGTTGTTGTTATGAGCACTAATTCTGAGTGTGAGGAAATGAGAACTTTCGATTTGAAGAAAACGTCACTTGCTGTTATGAACACTATTTTCTGAGTGTGAGGCAAGGAGAATTGGATATGAAAGAGGAATATAGAGAAGAGGAGTTTCAAGATTTGCCCTCATGGATTCATGGTCAGGCTATGGGTTGAATGAAACAAGTAGTCTGTCTGTTCTATTCTACGGTTGGGTGGAACTTGGTTGTTCCATTTGTTGTCCCAACAATTTGTTCAAATATGTATTTCTACTCTTCCCTGGATTGGTCGTTCTGTTGATTAATAATTGATAGAATGTATTTACATAGTTCTGGTTAAATGTTCTATTGATGAATGACTAATAGAATACATCCACTTGTTAGGTAGAAGGAAATGAATTATTGAATAATCCTTTACAGTTAAATTTATGCATTGAGTAGAGCCAGGAAAGACTGTTGTATGTACGAATTGTTGATAAATGTATGGAAATTTCTTGAGTAGAGTTCAGGAAACTACTTTGTGTATTGTTGTTGATGAAAATGTGAAAGTTTTCCTATTCTGGTGATATAATCTAGGGTTTACAATAGAATAACAATTATGAGATCTATATGTGGTTAATATTATGAATGTTTAAATTATACAATTACTAAAGGAAATTTTGAGAGAATATCATAATTGAAATATACATGTGTGTACATGTGTTTTTACCTATACAAATGTTTTGAGCTATTTGAATATCTTTTACATAGAGAGTTATGTCTCGATTATTGCAACTAATTTCCTCGTTAGTCGAATGTGTTAATTATAAACAAAGGGTTATAGTTCTCTTCTTTTTAACCTCAGGAGCAATTTTCTAGGGTTTTAAATACATAAATCTGTTACAGAGTTGGTCCATTATTTAAATCAGTCTTCAAGCTCTACTTAATAGCTACGATCCTAACTACTATTTAGGGAAATCGTCTCCAGTAGGGGTTTTCCCTCTATCCTTTTCTTTAAGGATTGAAGATAATTTTAACCAGTTGTTTATATGAGCTTGGTATAAAAACTACCATGATGATAGTGTTCTAGGGTAGATCCATATCATTTTCAATAGAGTCTAGGTTTTAACACTGCCAGATGGAACCCGAGTACCTTTTTGCGCAAGACGCTATCCTCGATTTAAAGACTGTGAAGGTTAAAGTCCTGCAAAGAAGTTGAGAAATTTAATTTGTGACAAGATGGAGTTCAAAAAAAGTTAAAACCTTTGAATCTGGTCCCTTAATAATAAAAAAATAAAATTGTAATATTAATGTTTATTGGTTTAACTTGAGGTGTCACTAGACCTAAGTTCTAGAAACTCACAAAACCTCAGTTCGCAATTTTATATGAGCCGTCGAATAGAGGAAGATCGTGGGCCATAGATCTAGTCTCATCAGGAATTCACAACTCGGACAACCAAAGGTATGAGTTCTGGAAAATTGCGAAACCCAAGTTCATGATTTGATCTGAGTCATCGAATAGAGGAAGATATAGTCTGATCGGGATTTTGCAACTCAGAGAATGAGAGGTAATAGTTCTGGGAAACCCGTGAAACCCACGTTCATGATTTGATCTGATTCATTGGATCAAGGAGTGGTCTGGTTCATTAGATATAGTGTTGTTGCAAGAAGGTCAAGGTCAAGAGTCTTTCAATAGTCAGAAGTTTAGGAGAGATAGTGCGAAGCTGCACACAAAGTGCAAGTGTGTGCAGGGCCAATGCCGGGTTTCATTGATGAAAGATCAAGAGAGATGATGCTTTCAGAAACACATATGAGACCTAAAGTTAAAGGGTCGCAAGAGAAATTTGGAAGGTGTAGCCTTTGAAGCATTTGAAATCTCCCAAGTTAGGGAAGAAGATGAAATAGAGCTCAGGAGGAGTACTAGTTTTAAGTCTTGAGAGGAAACACTTAGAAAAGTTTCTAAGTCTGGAAGAGTTGAAGCGTCTAGAGGTGGAGTGTAGAAATTTGAGGAAGTCATAGAAGGATCAAGGGTTAATATCCATTCAAATAAAGACAAACGCTTTCAAGACATTAGATACCAAAGAAGTAACACCCTCGTTAGTCATGAGGAAATGTGGGTATTTTTCCAACCATAAGATTTGGAAGCAACGACATGAAAATCTGTGAAACCTCGAAACACGAAATCCTTAAATCATCGGGACCATCCGTCGATGGGGACACATGGCAAGAGATCATTATTTCGATGATTCACAGAGTGGAAATGTCAAAGGGAAGAGTCACGAGGGTTCATGATACATGAAATCACGATTTAATCATAGTCGTTAAGCTATGGAAGGTTGTGAGCCATTGGATTTGGGCACTCCGAAATTATTGACATTTTGGAAGTCAGGGATATGGGGGAAGTGTTAACCTGGAGGTCATAATTCGCAAAACCCTAATACACGACGGAAATATCTAGACTGTTAGATCCTGAGGAACACGAGCCATTGGATTTGGGGCACTCTGAAATTATCGGCATTTCAAAAGTTGGGGATATGGAGGAAGTGTTAACCTGGAGGTTGCAAGTCATGAAACCCTGATACGTAATGGGAGGATCTAGACCATTAGATCCAGAGAAATGTGAGCCGTCAGATTTGGGCACTCCAAAATTATCTGCATTTCAGAAGTCGAGAATATGGAGGAAGTGTTAACCTAGAGGTCACAAGTCACAAAAATCATGATTTACGAAAGGAGAATCTTGACCGTTGGATTGAGAGAATGTTTCAACGGGTCGGTTAATTCAGAAGGAGGTGGAGTTAATGATAGCTATCGATCTCGGGGATTATTTGTCGAAAGATAGTGGAGATCTAGGGAGACATGTGGAGAGAGGAAAAAGGGTGGAACAAAGAAGCGATCGAAGAGCGTAGAAATAGAAGGTCGCAAGTCTGCGATAGTTTCACTAAACCTTAACCTTAAGCACAGGTCTATGTTTTAAACTCCACTTCGTTGAGACCTGATATGGGCACCATTTATGCTTAAAGATTTATGTATTTTCGAGTGGGGTTCTTCCTCTATAAATCTAACATTAATACGTGTACACATATATATAGAATAATGGAAAGGATCATAAAGTAGTGGGGATTTACTATCCTTTATTCTTCCTTTAGATATGATGGAAATCTGAGAGGCTGGGTATAGAAAATTTACCCTTGACCCTTGGAGTTTATGATTACTGTGCAATAGGAAATAACTCAGAGATAAAATTTGTTGTAATTTTGACTATTTCAGTAATTGGAAAATATAAACATTGAAAGGTTGTTAGTGATGACAACTACCTATTTATAATAACAATAGGTCTTTCGAGATAAGTTATTCGAAGAGAAAGAGATTTAATGTCCCTAAGGAATTTTTTATTTATTTTTTGTAAATTTGGGGTACATTACATATGGTATGAGAGCCAAAGTTATAAGACTTGGACCTTAGACAGGGCCAAAATTATTTGCTTAGCAAATAATTTATGTTTTATGAAAATCCAACAAAAATAATTACTGTTACAAACAACAACAAAAAAAATGTATTACTGTTGTGATCATGGAATCACGTAATGAAGCCGAGGTCAGACTCGAGGAGAATCCTGAGAAAATACCTCCTGAAGATCTGAGGCAGAACAATGATGGAAGTTCACCTACTGAGGTGTTGGAAACCATGAGAAATCTCATTGTGGAACTGCAAGTTTTCAAAGAAGACAATGAGAAACTGAAAAAGTCATAGAAAGAACAACAAGAAATAAATGAAGTACTTTTGTGTAGCATAGTAACAAAGAAGATCCTTAAAGATAACAATGAAGAAGGAGAGGTCAGCAAAAGGGCCTCCAAATATTTTGGTCCTGAAGCAGAAAAAGGGGACAACTCTTCCGAAGGTACACCATCAACAAAAGATAAAATAAAAATAGGAACGAAAAGGAAATAGGTGGATCATTTAGAGGGAGAGTTTAAGAAAATCAAACCATCCAACTTTGACGGGGAATCCATAACAGGGGAGGAGGTTGAAGCATGGTTATTGGACATAAAAAATTATTTCCAAATATACAACTATTCCAACAATATGAAGGTCATAATGGTCATCTATAATCTGAAAGGAAAAGTAAGCATATGGTGGTAGGACCTGAAGTTGGCCAAGGGCCTAAAGGAAAAATAGATGGAGTGGTCATATTTTAAGAAGTACTTTAAAAATAGTAGTTATCTTAAAGTTACTATGAAAGAAAATACAAAGAGTTTTATGAGCTACGACTCGGTCAGATGGCTATGGATGATCTGATAAACAAATTCCTGGAATTATTAAGGTTCGTACCTTATATCCGGGAGGAAAAATAAAAAATTCAGCAGTTCCCAAGCTATTTACCACAATCATATATGGACATAATCGAATTCGACAATCCCAAGTCCTTGAGTGAAGTTTTTAGAAAGGCTTGAATGTGTTACGACCAATACAAACAGTGGTTGAAATTTCCCAAGTCTTGGAAATCCAAGAAACAAGACCGACAGAATCAGCGGAAGAAGGGATATCAACCAACCCCTTTCTGGAACAAAGCAAAGAGTTTTCCAAGGAAATATTTTCACACCAATAACTAGAACACACAAGGAGGTGGTAAACCGGTTAATATGGGAACAAATAAGTTTGGGGACAACCCCAGAGAACCGTTAAAATGATGGGAATGTGGAGAACCTCACTTAAGGAGGAATTTTTCACATTTGACTTCAATAGCCAGGGCTACGATTCAAAACCTACAGGAATCCTCTATAGTGGGAGATGTGGGAAGAAGCTTACATCGAATCAATGAAACCGTGGATGGCTGACAAGTTGATCACTAGTCCATTGTAGTGGAATTCAAAGGTAAAGTTTGTTGGATTACTGAGAGGGGGGTGAATCAATAACAACACAATTATAATCCTTTTTTTCCAAATAATCCAAGTGTTATATCATGTAGAATTATTATCCACTAATGAGCAATAAGAAATGAACAATCACACACATACATAGTACACCAGTGTTTTACGTGGAAACTGAAATCGGGAGAAAACCACATAATATTTTTTCTTATATGTATTGAAGAATTACATTCATTGGAACAACCAAGTTCCTTTGTTTTCCACCTGAAACTGGAAGGAGGCTCCAAGCCCCTAGTTTCCTAGGCTACAACATGAGGGAAGCTACAACTCTCCAATTCTCTAGCTACAACCAGAAGGAGGATACAACCCCCTATGTTCTCCATATACAATCGGAAGGTGGCTACAACCACCTGTCCTTGCCCCGTCCAACCGCCCTAAAGTAGAAGTAGAATTATGGAACCACTATCACATTATCACTGTGAGATATACCTCTGTAAACTTGTACCAATAAACTTGAACCATGCATCAACCATGCATCAACTTGTACCTCAACCTGTACCATAAACAAGTGCATCAACCATGCACCAACATGTACCAAACAACCTGTAGCATAAAAAAGTGCATCCAACCATGTACCAAGTATGTACCAATCATGTATCAACTACTCATCAACTATGACTCATCAATATATACCAACATCATCAACTATACACCTCATGTATGTGCCAACTCATCAACTACCCATCTCAACCATGTACCTAACATGTACCTTAACCAAAATCCCTCATCAATATCATCATCCAAATATGATTTGTAACTCTGTAATAGAATTTGTGTATATGATCACATACCTGCAAATTTTCCTTAACTTTAACAACAACAGAATAACATTTTCATCAATCTTTTCTTTAGTCTCACATGACTAGTTTTGGATTAGTCAACAACCCTAACTTGAAATAATAAAAAAATTGTACATGTAATGAATAAAGATATGAAACTGATACAAAATGTTCTTCAGTGTGTTTTATGCAATTCCTCCAGGTGTCACTACTTTTAACCTCTCAAAAAATGAGTTATAGAAAAAATGGCATACCTTGCTGAATTTTGGCTTATTCTAGAGAGAGACCTTGTAGAGCGTGCCCTGCATGGAATATTTATTAAATAGATATGAAACTGTTGCAAAAAATAGTAGAGACTAGAATCTAACCAACAAATTTGGTCTTATTCAATTTTGATCTGTTATGAATAATTTATTACATTTTTACCCGAAACACTTGTTTTAGACTAGTTTCAGGACTAGCCACAAACCCTATTTTCCACGGAGTGTAAATCCAAAAATACAACGATCCACGAGATAAATTTTTTAACACAAATACTTGGATATGTTTCCTCAATAGCATGGCAATTTTATGGTCTGAATCATTCTATAAAAGAATTTATTGCGAAAATGGTGAGATGACCTATAAATAACATACCTTAGAAAACATCATCAAAGGAATTTATCCTTCCTTGAATTCCAACCTTCTTTTCTTCACCTTTCCTCAGAAATTTGGCTTAGATATCATTTTTTTACCTTATACACTTATAGATATTCAATATTCTCAAGTGTGATGTAAAATGAGAGAGCTTGCCTCTTATTTATACTCTCCAAGTAGCTTCCTTAAAAACATCTTGTAGGTCACTTTGCCCACTTTCCTTATTTTAGGGTTAACCCACTTCTAATTTCTCCATTAAATTTATTATTTAAATAATTTATTTTGTATTCACTTT
>SNQJ01S0059068.1:17969-36845 GCA_010110895.2 Picea sitchensis
TAGTGCACTCATCACTTCACTTTATTATTTACCTTTAAAATATCTTAAACCACTTTGACTACTTTGACCTTTCGGGGCTTCTAGATGACATATGAGGGTCCTACAACTTTGTAAGGCCATAACTCTGAAACCATGAGGAGTTATGTGACGTTCCACATACCACCAGAAATGGAATGACATGTAATATCCATATAGAATAGTATTATCTGAAAATATATCAAAACTCATACCTTTATCAATCAAATAAACTTGGGTCCATTACCCAAACCTGGGTTCTCCAACTTCTCATGGCCATAACTCTCTAACTGTGAGGAGTTATGTGATGTTCCACATACCACCATAAATTGCATGAAAAGCACTGTCCATATAGGATATTTTCACTAACAAATTCACTGGCCTTAATCTCATTATTCCACAAATAATCATGGGTTCTCTTACAATACTTCTAGGATAACTCAATTCGCAAAGCATCTTCCCATGAGGGATTTCACCATAAGGGGACCACTTTGGAGTTGATCCATTTGTACTTATTATAAACCATGAAACAATAATAATGAGTCATATTTATATAAAAAAAACTTGATTCCATTACCCAAACCTTTGTGCCATTGGACTTTCTTCAAGGGTTGACATCAATGAGAACCAACCTTAATCAACAATCTCCTCCTTTGGCATTGATGGAAACACTATGATGCAATACTAAAATCATTTCATGAAATACTGAAGTCATTTCACTCATGCTCCCCTTGGAACCATTCCTATGTCCTCTGCATCTATGTGACCAATTCTCCCCCTAGAACCATGCCTCTATCCTCTGCATATGATGAATCTCTCCCCCTTTGTCATCAATGGCAAAGGTATATTTTCATATGGGGCTTCTCCCCCTAACTGAACTGTCCTATTTATGGTTCTTCCTCGTGTACATCTAATACATATAAGATAAGCATTCAAAATCATTCATTTTGGAGTATAAATAAATCTGAGTCTCTGGCGAAGATACTCAAAGGCTTCCCGTGGAAGTGGTTTTGTAAAGATGCCTGCCACTTGTTCTTTTGTGCCCACATAATCAACTTTGATGTTCTTTTCTGCAACCTGCTCCCGTAGAAAGTGATACTTGATTGGAATGTGCTTTTTCATGCAGTGCATCATCGGGTTATTTGAGATACTGATGACACTTGTATTATCACAATAGATTGGAATGGGCTCATCATAGTCAACCTGTATATCTGTCAGAGTTTGTTTCATCCAAATAACCTGTGTACAACATGATGCTGCTGCAATATACTCTGCCTCGACTGTAAATAAAGATACTGATGATTGTTTCTTCCATATCCATGATACTAAACACTCACCCAAGTAGAACGCTTCTCCACTGGTGTTTTTTCGGTCATCAATACAACCTGTCCAATCTGCATTTGTGTAGGCAATAAGTGATAGATCCTTTCCTTTTGGATACCATAATCTAAACTCTTTTGTTCCTTTGAGATATCTAAAAATACTCTTCACTACTAATACATGTGATTCCTTTGGTGCTGCTTGAAATCATGCCACCTGTTTAACTGCCTCCATTACATCTGGTCTGGATGCTGTCAGATACAGTAGACTGCCAATTGTGGACCTGTATTGCCTCTGATATGTAGACTTTGAATCATCATCTTTGCTCAACTTGCAACTAGTTTGCATGGGAGTGATAACTGGTTTGAAATCTTCCATTCCTAATCTCTTTAGAGTTTCTCTGATATACTTGGTTTGAGAAATAAAAATTCCTTGGTTGCTTTGACATATTTGAAGTCCCGCAAATAAGGATAGTTCTCCAAGTAATGACATTTCAAATTCATTCTGCATATCCTTTGCAAATTTCTGGCTTAACCTGTCATCATCACTACCAAAAATAATATAATCAACATAAACTTCAATTAATAAAATATTAACTTGACTTACCTTGACATAGAGGTTGTTTTCTGCACTTCCTTTTATGAACCCTGCCTACTGCAGATACTTATCCAATCTAGAGTGAAATTCTTTAGGATCTTGTTTTAGACCATACACGACCTTCTTCAATTTACACACATAATCTGCGTTTTCTGACAACTGAAATCCTTCTGGTTGTTCTATGTAGACTTATTCTTCAAGTTACCGATTTAGAAAAGATAATTTTATGTCCATTTGATACATTTTAATATTTTTGGAGCATGCATAAGCTAAAAGTAAACATGTTTCTTCCATTTTGGCAACTAGGGAAAATGTCTCTTCAAAGTCGATTCCTTCAACCTGTGCATATGCTTTACATACCAATTTAGATTTGTTCCTTGTAACCTATCCATCTTCATTCAATTTATTCCTGAAGACCCACTTTGTTCTGATCACATTCTTATTCTTTGGTCTTGGAACCAGTTCCCAAGTGTCATTTTTCTCTTTTTGATCCAATTCTTCATCCATGGCCTTTTTACAAAATTCATCCTTGTTGGATTCTTCAAAACAATTTGTTTCAATTGTAGATGAGATTGCTAGGTATGTTTGTTCTGGTGAACAAATTCTTCTTCTAGTCTCAACTCCTGCATGTTTGTTTCCGATAATATATTCTGAAGGATGATTCTTCTGTACTCATTTACTGGGTGTCTTTGGAGACACTTGAAAACTTGCTCTTATGCTTATGTCGGATTATATTCATCTTCCTCTTCTACTTCTTTTTCATCTTCTGCTTCTTCTTCTAAGGGTTATTTCATTGATTCGTTTTCTTCTTCCTTTGATTCTGGTGTGCCTGTTTCATCAATTGTCACGTTGATGCTTTCCACAACTTTGTTCAATCTTAGATTGTAACAGTTGTCTGATTTCCTTCTACTTGAGTAACCAACAAGTACTCCTTTGTCCACACGAGAGTCAAACTTTCTCATTCTACCATCTTCTCTTTTGATATAGCATTTGCTTCCAAAAACTCTGAAGTGCTTCACATTTGTTGGTCTTCCTTTCCATAGCTCGTAAGGAGTTTTGTCGGTGTTGTTTCTGAGCATTAATCTGTTTTGAATGTGAACTGTTGTATGCACTACTTGTGTCCAAAAAATATCTTTCAATTTTGAATCCATTAGCATTGTTCGAGCCATTTCCTGTACTGTCCTGTTCTTTCTTTCAACAACTCCATTCTGTTGAGGTGTCCTAGCAATAGAGAATTGCATTTTTATTCCATGATTGTTGCAGTAGTCCATAAATTCCTTTGAGGTGAATTCTCCTCCATTATCAGATCTCAAGAATTTTATTCTTGAATCCATCTCATTTTCAACCATTTCCTTGTAGATCTTGAAGTTTTCAAAAGCTTATGTCTTATTCTTGAGAAAGAAAACTTCAGTCATTCTTGTATAATCATCAACTAATAACATAAAGTATCTCTCACCTTTTAAGACCTTTGTTGTAGTTGGTCCAGCTAGATCAGTATGCACAATTTTCAGTTGTCTTGTCGTTGAATATTCCGTTGATTTGAACCTGGTCTTTGTTTTCTTTCCTTGTTGAAAATGCTTGCAAAAAGTGTTGGTTGGTTTCATGATCTGGGGAATTTCTAGGACTACTTCTCTTTTGATGACTTTGACAAGGTTATCAAAATGCATGTGACCCATTCTTCTGTTCCATAGCCAACTTTCATCTTCCTTTCTGTAATGTCCCCAAGGCCGAGCCTAGTTGTAAATCTTGTTTACGAAATGAGTTGTAAAAATGTCTTATAGGCTGGTGAGCCAAGTTAATATAAGATGGTGGGATTATGTGATTGTTAGGCCAGAGAGCCTAAGTGTTGAAGGCCAAGAGCCTGATTTCGTACATGTATCCATGCACATTATTAATAAAAATATAAACACCACCGCGTGCAGACTGACCGCGATGAATGAGTGATGGGGGGCTAAGCTTCCACAGAGTGGGCAAGGGACTAGGGGCTGGAAGGTGGGAAGAGGGGCTAAGTGTTGGGCCTAGGGGCTAAGCCTAAGGGCTTAAGCCTTGGGAATAATATTTTAATATTATTCCAAAAAGAATGTGAATAATATGCTTTATCCTAAGTTCTTTTGGAAGGACAAGTAACTTCCAAATGGATGGAACACATGTAGTTGCATGGGTGACAAGTGTCAACCCAGGCGCATGAAAATAAAGTGTCTAAGATAATCCATGTTGGGGGTTCCTCCACCATTCGACCCTCGACTGCTTGGGCGTGAACCCGTCGGACCCCTGCAAGAGACCTCGTGCCATTCTGAAACTGGGGGGCAAAGTCTGTGTGTTGATTTCGGGGATAGCCTGTGTTGATTTCTGGAAAAGGCGATGCATCCTCTATCTGAGCAGATCGAGCCTATGTGTGGAGTCTCTGTCCTAAAGCCATAATCGTGAGACCATCTTATCATTGCTGAGCCTGTTTGGAAAGCCCGTGTCTGTTTTCCCCGTTGGTTGTTGTGGTCACGTAGTGCTGGATTACATGTGGCTTGTTGGCCAGTTAGTACAACAATCTCTCCAGGTGAGAGAGGTGATTGAAGTTGGAAGAACAAGTTTCTTGGCCTGTGAGTGACTCTCTCCAGGTGAGAGAGTGCACACAGGAAGGAGAGAACTCCAGGAAGGAACCCTTTTGCTGCCACAGAGATCAGAGACTTCTGGTCCAGTGTGTTGCTGAAACCCAAGGCAAGGGAGGTTAGTAGCCGGAGGACCGTTTAGGTGACAAAGAAGGTGTATACTCCTGGGGTGGAATAGGCATGTGGGGAAGGAGAGTCTATGGCAGTGAGTATGAGTGGTTCCTAGGAGAAAATTATTTCCTTGTGACTGTGTGTTTTCCCTGTAACCTCAGCCTAGACTAGGATTCCTTGCCTTGGGGGTGGAGCTTAGTCCCAGCTCGGGGGTGACCCACTGCTGAGCTTGATGAGCAGTGTGGTCTAAGGCTGGGAAGTTCCTGGAAGGCCTGCACCTAGTTGGTGGAATTACCATCGTTTCAGAGATAAGTACCAGATGATGTTTTAATTACTTTTCTGCATGTCTGTGTATTTATATTTATCATGTATTCTTATGTGCATACAAATTAATGTTAAAGTCGTTGATTATTTATAATAACAGTAATTCTTATGGTTACTCCAAGTTTAAATGTGTTTCATTTGCTTAAATTCATGTCTTATATATAGAATTAGGTATGAGATTCTTATTCCAAGTAGTAATGTTGGCCCGACCATGGGGTTGATGGTCAGGAATGTTACAGTTTGGTATCAGAGCCAAGGTTTCGATGTTGAGCCTAGATGGACCAGTTGAGTGGTCTTTGGACCAAGGATTTGAAGAGAAATTGTGTCTGGAGGACCAATTTCAGACATTTGAAGGTTCCTGAGTGTCAAGGAGTTACTTGATCGTGTTACCAAGTTCAGGAGGTGTAGCGGTGTTATGAAACCACATCCGGGGTGGCATCTGGCCACAGGGAGAGAGGAATCCACACCAGAAGTGTTGGATCCTTAGGATATGTTCGGGAGGGAAGGAAAACTCTCGTGACCGTCAGACTTGGAAAACATGTGCATGGTTTAAAAACCCTTTGGAGTTGCACAGGAACGCGGAAATCGTGATACGTGAAATTCCAAAATGATCTACACCGTAGATCGTAAGTGACCATCGGATCAAGTGGAAGAATAGACCGTAATTTCAAAATTTTAGAAAACAAAAGTTTGAGATGTAGGGATGCATGAACTCCCAATGCTGAAACCTTGAAATGTCGAAAAGATCTGTGCCATAGATTGGAGAGAAGTCTAACCGTTGGATTTCCTTGGAATGGATGTGGACACATGGGTGTGCACCACGTGCCAGTGAGTCGAGAAGACAAGCGAGAATGGTGGGACCCAATGATGTCGCTGAAGGTGACGTGAAACTTCCTGAATGTGACATGCGCCACCGTAATTAAGGGCGACAACTGTACTGTGGGCCCGGAGAGTAAAGTAAATCGAAATTTCAGAATTCGGGAGTTGGAGCGAAAAGGGGTTGAGAGTCTCGTGGACCAAGACCCCGAAGCTAGAAGTCCCAAAAGCGAGTGTGAAAGCCTCATGGACCAAAACCCTGAAACCTGAAGTCCCGAAGTCCCAAAATTTGTAGAGCCATCAGAGCTCAGAAAACTTTGTGAAGTCAAAACGTTTTCCCACTCACGTTGGTTTATGAATATTGTGATTTTGTTAAAGGATAAGGCTCAACAAACTCCAGTTGACGGCACATTGTGTGTGCAGAGTTCAACGAGTGTCAGGAAAGCCGAGTATACAAATTGAAGAGGTACATATTTCCTTCGAAACAGAGGATGAAAGGGTAGGAAGGGATGCCAACTTGGGAATCGAAGGATCAAACTCTAATGGGCACGGAAAAGAGATGGATAAGGAAGGACATATGATGAAACTCATTGAAATATTGCAGAAAGATGCCTAGGCTCGCCGAGCTGATAGCCGAAAGCTCATGAGGGTCATGGATCAACAGGGTGAATTCAACTTAAAGATGTTGAAGAGCCTGGAATGAATAGAAAGGAAATTAGAGAAGGGGAGTGGCTCAAGTAAGACAGAGTCACAGAACCCCTGAGAGGAAAAGAAGATCAAGAAGTGTTAGGACCCCTGAGAGGAGAAGAAGATCAAGGAGTGGTAGCAGACATCATCGTCACTCCCCAAAGCATTCTGGTAAGGAAGCACACAGTAGTTCAAGCCCATCTCCTAACAGAAAGCACATGAGATCTGGGATGGCTGAATTGAAAGGGGAGATGAATAAGATTAAGGATCCTACATTTGATGGAGAACATAAGAAGGAGGAAGATGCCGAAACATGGTTACTTGGCATGAGGAAATATTTCCAACAAAAGAATTATTCCCCTCATGCAGAAGGAAGAATTGTGATGTATCAATTGAAAGAAAAAACATCCATGTGGTGGGATCAGTTTTTGCAGGTGTAGCACATTAGGGAGAAAGATATCACTTGGAAGGAGTTCAAGAGGTATTTTGAGAAGAAATACCTGACCAAAAGATATTATGACAAAAAGATGAAGGAGTTCTTCTAACTCAAGCTGGGAAGCATGACCATCAATGAATATGAACGAAGATTTTTGGAACTACTGAAGTATGTTCCATTCATCCAAGATGAGGCTGTCAAGATTCAGATATATTTGAGTGGACTGCCACCTTCCATTAGTGACAAAATCCAGTATGATGATCCCAAGACTATGGAAGAATCAATAAGAAGGGAAAAATGCTTGTATGAACAACAAAGAAAAAGGCCTACTTTTCGGAAGGCTTGGGATGATCAAAAGAAGTTTAGGAAAGAGTAGAGGCTGAAGGGAAACAAGCCTCCCTTTTTCAGAAATAACCCTCAGGGACAACCACCCTTTAGGGAGCCTAGGAAGGCTTAAGTGGATGAACAAATGCCCAGACTGCCACCTATGGAGTGTTGGGCCTGTAAAGGAAACCATAGGTACCGAGATTTCCCCCATAGAAAATATAAAGCGAGAACCATCCACAATGTTCAACAAGATGAAACCATGGAAGACATGGGAAGAAAGATGCCAAGGATCTATGAATCCCTGGACGACAAGCAAGAAAAATTTCAATCACACATGATTGAAGTGGAAGGTATGATTAACAACCGACCAATTATTATTTTAATTGATTCGGGGGCTAGTCATAGTTATGTAGACCCTAGGGTGGTGTAACGTTTGCATTTCTCAAGAAGAAAACATGAAAAGTCTTGGTTAGTGAAGTTGGCTATAGGAACCAAGAGGAAGGTCACTGAGTTGATTAAGTCCTGTTCTGTAGACATGAATGGATTGAGCATGAAGGTTGAATTGCATATTCTTCCTTTAGGTTCTTATGACTGCTTAATTGGGATGGACTGGTTGGACCAATGCCATGCCCTTCTAGACTATCATAACAAGAGGTTTTCATGAATGGTTGAGGAGGGAAATCAGAAAACATTCCAAGGAATTCCCAGAGTTGTGGTTGTTAGAGAAATCTCAGCCATGCAACTGAAGAAGTGTTACATGAAAGGTTGTCAATTATTTGCAGCCCGTGTGGAGGAAGCATCCAGATATGAAGTCTCAAATATTGGAGACCATGAGGTACTCACAGAGTTCAAGGAAATATTTTAGGAGGTACCTGGACTACCTCTGAAGAGAGACATCGATTTTTCTATAAATTTGATGCCTGGAGTAGCTCCAGTTTCGAAAGCTCCTTATAGAATGAGTACGCCAGAGATGAAAGAGTTGCAATTGTAGCTTGAAGAGATTCTAAAGAAGGGGTACATTCTCCCCAGCGTGTCACCTTGGGGTTCCCTAGTCCTTTTTGTGAAGAAGAAGGATGGGACGTTGAGGCTGTGTATTGATTTCCGACAGTTGAGCAAGGTAACTATCAAGAACAAGTATCCTCTGTCGAGGATTGATCATCTTTTCGATCAGTTGAAGGGTGCAAAAATATTTTCGAAGATAGATCTCAGATCAGGATATCACCAAGTAAGAATATAGGATGAGGACATCAACAAGACCACCTTTAGAACAAGGTACGGTCATTACGAGTTCACAGTGGTGCCGTTTGGACTGTCAAACACACCTGTTGTTTTTATGTGCTTGATGAATGGTGTATTCAGGGACTATTTAGACAAGTTTGTCATAGTCTTTCTGGATGACATCTTGGTGTATTCCAAGTCAGAGGAAGAGCATGAAAAACACCCAAGACTGGTGCTACAAGTGTTGAGAGGACACCAACTGTATGCCAAATTGAGCAAATGATCATTTTACCAAAGGCAGATCCATTACTTGTGGCACATTATTTCAGAAGAAGGGATCACCGTGGATCCTGAGAAAGTTGAGGCCATCAGAGAATGGTCAGCGCCAAGGAATATGGTGGAATTTAGATCCTTTATGGGTCTAGTAGGCTATTACAGAAGGTTTATCGCAGGGTTCTCAAAGATAGCTCACCCTATCACTTCCTTGCAAAGGAAGGAGAAAAAGTTTCAGTGGACTGAAGAGTGTGAGAAGAGTTTCCAATGATTGAAGTAGTTGTTAACCAGTGCTCCAATCTTGAGGATTGCAGATCCAAATACGGATTTCGTGGTGTGCACATATGCATGTAAGGAAGGGTTGGGAGGAGTTCTCATCCATAATGGATTTGGAATCTGTTATGAGTCCAGGAAGCTGAAAGAGCATGAAAATAATTATGCCACTCACGATTTGGAGTTGGCAGCAATCATTCACGCTCTGAGGAAATGGAGACATTACCTCATGGGAAGGAGATTTGAATTGAGAACATACCACAACGGTCTGAAATATTTGTTTGATCAGCTGACTTTAAACGCTAGACAAAGTAGGTGGCTGGAGTTTCTGTGTGAATATGCCTTTGTTTTCAAGCATATCAAAGGGAAGGAAAACAAGGTGGCTGATGCACTCAGCAGAAAGGTGCATGAATTACATGCTACAACCATTAGCATGTACAAGACTGATATTAAAGATAGAATTTTGGAAGATGCAAATGCAGATTTGTTGTACAGAGACTTTGTAGCAAAGCTACAACAAAGTGAGAGACCACATAAAGAGGGAAATTACATCTTGGGAGCTGATGGAATACTTCTGTATAAAAACATAGTGTATATACCCAATGTGCAGGAATTGAAACTTGCGATTCTAAAAGAAATGCATAACGTGACGTATGCTGGACGCCTTGGATATCAGAAGACTGTGGTAGTAGTCAAAAGACATTACTTTTGGCCGGGTATGAAGAGAGAAATCGCTGAATACATCGCCAAATGTATGGAGTGACAAAAGGTTAAGGTTGAGGCTAGGCACCTAACAGGGTTGTTACAGCCTTTACCCATTTCAGAATGGAAGTGGGAAGTGGTGACCATGGATTTTATTATAGGATTGCCCAAAACGAGAAAGCAGCACGATTCGATCATGGTTGTGGTGGACAAGCTTACAAAAGCTGCCTATTTTGTTCCACTGAAATCCACTCACAAGGCAACAGATTTTGCTGACATCTTCTTAAAATAAGTGGCACGCTTGCACAAAATTCCTAAAACGATTGTGTCTGATAGGGACCCGAAATTCACCTCAAATTTTTGAAAAGGACTGTTCAAAGGATTCAGAACGAATCTATATTTTAGTACATCATATTATCTCGAGTCTGATGGACAGAAAGAGAGGGTGAACAGAGTAATAAAAGACATGCTGAGAATGTATGTGATGGACAAACCATCAAGATGGGAAGACTACCTACATTTGGTAGAATTCACCTACAATAATGGGTGTCATGCATCGTTGAAGATGAGCCCATTTGAAGCACTTTATGGAAGAAAGTGAAACACTCTAGTGAGCTGGGATAATCCAGCTGACAGAGAAGTAGTTGGGCTAGAGTTTCTCAAGGCGATGGAGGACCAAATGATAAAAATTAAACAGAATTTAAAAACTGCCCAGGACAGATAGAAAAGTTATGCTGATAAGAACAAAACCCACCGAGAATTCAAAGTGGGTGATCATGTTTTCTTGAAAGTGAAAACTAACAGGAGTTCCCTGAAGCTAGGAAGTTGCGCCAAGTTGGCAGCAAGATTTTGTGGGCCATTTGAAATCCTAGAAAGGATTGGGCCAATTGCATATAATCTTGTATTACCTGCATCTATGACTGTACATAATGTGTTTCATGTTTCATTGCTTAAGAAATATATACCTAATGCTAATCATGTTATTGACTGGAATGTGGTTCAAGTGGAACCAGAAGATGTCCTGCAAGTGCATCCTGTGTGGATATTGGACAGGAAAAACAAACAACTCCGGAATCGAGCTATAGGGCTTGTAAAGGTCCAGTGGACCTGGTACAGTCCTGAGGACATGACATGAGAGCATGAAGATGTTATGCGGTCAGAGTACCGACATCTTTTTGAAAATTTTGAAAAGCTTGCAGAGACAGTGTAAAGTTGCACTGAGGACAGTGCATAAATAAGGTGAGGGGGATTGCAATGTCCCCAAGGCCAAGCCCAGTTGTAAATATTGTTTACAAAATGAGTTGTAAAAATGTCTTATAGGTTGGTGAGCCAAGTTAATATAAGCTGGTGGGCTTATGTGATTGTTAGGCTAGAGAGCCTAAGTGTTGAAGGCCAAGAGCCTGATTTTGTACATGTATCTATGCACATTATTAATAAAAATATAAACACCGCCGCGTGTAGACTGACCACGATGAACGAGTGATGGGGGACTAAGCTTCCATAGTGTGGGCAAGGGATTAGGGGCTAGAAGGTGGGAAGAGGGGCTAAGTGTTGAGCCTAGGGGCTAAGCTTAAGGGATTAAGCCTTGGGAATAATATTTTAATATTATTCCAAAAAGAATGTGAATAATATGTTTTATCCTAAGTTCTTTTGGAAGGACAAGTAACTTCCAAATGGATGGAACACACGGATTTGCATGGGTGACAAGTGTCAACCCAGGCACATGAAAATAAAGCGTTTGAGATCAGCCATGTTGAGGGTTCCTCCACGATTCGACCCTCGACTACCTGGGCGTGAACCCGTCCAACCCCTACAAGAGACGTCGTGCCATTCTGAAACTAGGGGGCGAAGTCTGTGTGTTGATTTCAAGGATATCTTGTGTTGATTTCTGGAAAAGACGATGCATCCTCTGTCTAAGCAGATCGAGCCTGTGTGTGCAGTCTCTGTCCCAAAGCCATAACCATGAGACCATCCTGTCATTGCTGAGACTGTTTGGAAAGCCCATGTATGTTTTCCCCGTTGGCTGTTGTGGTCACACAGTGGTTGACTGCGTGTGGCTTTTTGGCCAGTTTGTACAACACTCTCTCCAGGTGACAGAGGTGATTCAAGTTGGAAGAACAGGTTCTTGGCCTCTGAGGTACTCTCTCCAGGTGAGAGAGTGTGCACAGGAAGGAGATAACTCCTGGAAGGAACCCTATAGCTTCCACAGAGCTCGAAGACTTCTGGTCTGGTCTGTCACTGAAACCCAAGGCAAGGGAGGTTAGCAGCCAAAGGACTATCTAGGTGAAAGAGAAGGTGTATACTCCTGGGGTGGAACATGAATGCAGGGAAGAAGAGTCTATGGTAGTGAGTATGAGTGGTTCCTGGGAGAAAATTCCTTCCTTGTGACTGTGTGTTTTCCTTGTAACCTTAGCCTAGCCTAGGATTCCTTGCCTTGGGGGTGGAGCTTAGTCCCAGCTCGGGGGTGACCCACTGCTGAGCTTGATGAGCAGTGTGGTCTAAGGTTGGGAGATTCGTGGAAGGCCTGCACTTGGTTGGTGGAATTAACACTGTTTGAAATATAAGTACCAGATGATGTTTTAATTACTTTTCTGCATGTTTGTGTATTTATATTTATCATGTATTCTGCTGTGCATGCGAATTAATGTTAAAGAAATTGATTATTTATAATAACAATAATTCTTATGGTTAATCTGAGTTTAAATGTGTTTCATTTGCTTAAATGCATGTCTTATATACATAATTAAGTATGATACTGTTATTTCGCATAATAATGTTGGCCCGATCATGGGGTTGATGGTCGGGAACGTTACACTTTCCTAGACAACATTTTTCATTTCCAATTTCACTTAACACATATATGTTGCTTGAAGTTCTTGCATCTATAGCAATCAATTTACCTGAACCTTCTTTTCCTATCTCACACTTTTGTGAATCAAAAGTAACTTTATGAAATTGGTCACACATTTGAATCACACTTAGAATATTATGTTTCATATTTTCTACTAGTAGAACATTTTCTTCCTTTTCATTCTTGTGCCCAATTCAGACTGTGCCTTTTCCAATGATTTTGGCTGAATCATCATTTTCGAAGGAGATTGATCCATCCCTTTCCTTTCATAATGTAAGAAACTTGTCTCTATCATCTGTCATGTGTTTTGAACACCCACTATCAACATACCAACCACGTTTATTCTGCTTACCTTGTAGAGCGAGTGTGCATTCTTCATTGCTATATTGATATTGCCTTCTTATCCATGTCGTTTTTCTGAGGTTCCTGTCTGCGATTGTTATTATTTTATTGAGATTTTTTAGGAGGGACTGTCATTATGCAATCTTTGACCACGTTTCCAAAATTGTTACATTTGTAACATTCCACTTCAATTCTCAAAGATTCAAACTTGTTGTAACTTCTTCTTTGTGTTTCACTAGGTATTCTTGAGTAACCCCTTTGTGTATGATTCTCAAAGTTGTTATTGTTCCTGTTGTTAGATCTTCAATTCATAGCTTTATGTTCAAAATTATTACATGCATAACATAAGCCAAAAAATATAGTTTGATACCTGGGTGTTGAGGATCTTCTGAAGGGTGATGCTCTTATGAATCCTTCTTCTTCTTGAGGCCTATCTGTTGGTTGTTGATTCTAAAATCTCACTCTTCTTGGTGGAGGAGTATCCCTGTAATCTTCCTTGTATATCCTTCTATCCCTTTTGATTGTATCAGCGTAGCTTTTTGGATATGTTTCTTGCTCTGTTTTTTAGGAGCTTGATCTCTTTTCTGTCTGATTGTATCCAAGTCTGGTCTTGTCAAGATGAATTTTTTTACTGTTGATAATGTCATCCAAAACTTTTGATCTATTCTGTATATTTTTATTTTGAATATCCTTTCTTAGTGTGACAATCTCTACTTCCAAGTTTACAATGATCCTGTCCTTTTCTTCTAGATTTTCTTTGAGTGATTATTCAATTCTTTTATCTTGTTCTATCTAAACCTTCAATTTTGTGATCATTTGTTCTAGTTCTCGAGTGTCCTTTTTCTTGTCTAATTCTTCTTGTAGTTTCTTGTTCCTCTTCTTTTCTCTTCTGATAAATTCTATGGCACACATTATTTCTTCTCGATAGCCAACTTCTACCTCTTGAATTTCTTCTTCGACTTCTTCATATTCTTCTTAGGCTTCTTCATATTCTTCTTCAGAGTCTTATTTGCCAGAGTATTTTACTGCCATGAATATAACTCTTCCTGTCTCACTGTCATTTACTTCATCTTCATCTGATGATGAGATTTCTTCTTGGGTGCATAAGCTATCCTTGAAAATTTTCTTTGTAGTTCTTCTTCCTTTATATGTGGGTTTTCCTTTTGAGTAACCTTCATCATTTTTCTTTTTCTTATGAGTAGATTTATTAGAAAAATGACCAATACCATCACAATTAAAACAAATTAAAGGAAGCTTACCTCTATACCTACTGTTGGTTCCCTTGTTTAGTCTTTTGATGAAGTTGGTCACTTCTTCATCATCTTTCGAGACGTCACTGTTGCTGCTATATTATTATTGTTGCTTTTTGTTTTGCATTGATCTTTTGGATGTTTTGAAGGTTGCTTATTTTACATATGGATTTTCTTCAGCTCTCATTTCATATGATGTGAATATTCCATGCAATTCATCCATGATTATTGAGTTTAGATGCGATATTTCTTCTAGTGTTGATATCTTAGGGTTAAATCTCATAGGAAGAGATCTTAGAACCTTTTGAACAATTATAGATTCTTTGATTTATTCTCCCAATCATATGATTGCATTCACTGTTCCATTGACTCATAAGAAGTAGGCTACAATATTCTCATATTCCTTCATTTTTAGTTGTTCAAACTGACCTCTATAAGTTTGAAGCTTTGTTGCTTCGACTTTTGTATCTCCTTCATAAATATTTCGAATCTTGTCCCAAATCTCTTTAGCGTATTTACAATGTACAACTTTGGTGAATACTGTATCACTGAGACCATTCAAAAGTAAATATTTGGCTTTGGAATTATTCCGACCGAGTTTCATTGCTTTGTCATTTGTTGGTGGAACTGCTAGTGCTGTGTATCCATCTACAATTGATTGCCAAACTTCAAATCCCTCTACCTGTATATATGTCTTCATCCTTATGCTCCAAAAAGAATACTTTTGTCCATCAAACTATGGTATTCCATTTTTATACAAGTTGGTACTCTCCATGATCTACCTTTCAGTGGTTAAACTGATTTCTGAAGGAACATGCTCTGATACCAATTGTTTGATTACTAAGAGGGGGGGTGAATCAGTAATAACGCAATTATAATCCTTTTTATCCAAATAATCCAAGTGTTATATCAATGTAGAATTATTATCCAATAATGAGAAATAAGAAATGAACAATCAAACACATACACAATACACTAGTGTTTTACATGGAAACCCAAATCGAGAGAAAACCACAGAATGCTTTTTCTTATATGTCTTGAAGAATTACATTCATTGGAAGCACCAACTTCCATTGTTTTCCAGCTGCAACTGGAAGCAAGCTCCAACCCCCTAGCTTCTTAGGCTACAACGTGAGGGAAGCTACAACTCCCCAATTCTTTGGCTACAACCAAAAGGAGGATACAACCCCCTATGTTCTCCGTCTGCAACCGGAAGGTGGCTACAACCACCTGTCCTTGCCTCGTCCAACCGCCCTGAAGTAGAAGTATAATGATGGAACCATTGTCACACTATCACTATGAGATATACCACTGTAAACTTGTACCAATAAACCTGACCCATGCATCAACCATGCATCAACTTGTACCTCAACCTGTACCATAAACAAGTGCATCAACCATGCACCAACCTGTACCAAACAACCTATAATAAACCTATAGCATAAACAAGTGCATCCAACCATGTACCAAGTATGGAACAATCATGTGTCAACTACTCATAAACTATGAATCATCAATATGTACCAACATCATCAACTATACACCTCATGTATGTGCCAACTCATTAACTACGTGTCTCAACCATGTACCCAACATGTACCTTAACCAAAAGCCTTCATCAGTTTCATCATCCAAATATGATTTGTAACTTTGTAATAGACCTGGTTTATATGATCACATACCTGTAAACCTTACTTAACTTTAACAACAAGAGACTAGCATTTTCATCAAACATTTCTTTAGTCTCACATGACTAGTTTTGGATTAGTCAAGAACCCTAACTTGAAATAATCAAAACTTTGTACCTGTAATGAATAAAGATATGAAACTGACACACAATGTTATTTAGTGTGTTTTATGTAATTCCTCTAGGTTTCACTACTTGTAACCTCTGAAAAAATGATTTATAGCAAAAATGGCATACCTTGTTGAATTTTGGCTTATTCTAGAGAGCGACCTTGTAGAGAGTGCCCTGCATAGAATATTTATTGAATTGATCTGAAACGTTTACAAAGAATACCAAATAATTTACTCTAACCAACACATTTTTTATTGCTCAATTTGGATCTATTATGAAGAAGTTATGACATTTTTACCCAAAACACCTATTTTAGACTAGTTTCAGGACTAGCCACAAACCCTATTTTTCATGGAGTGTAACTCCAAAAATACAACAACCCACACGATGATTTTTTTACCATAGATACTTGGACATGTTTCCTCAATGAAATAACAATTTCATGGTCTGAGTCATTCTATAAATTTTTTTTATTGCAAAAATGGTGAGATGACCTGTAAATAACATACCTTAGAAAGCATCATCAAAGGAATTTATCCTTCCTGGAATTTCAGCCTTCTTTTCTTCACCTTTCCTCAGAAATTTGGCTTAGATATCATTTGGTTACCTCACAAACCTATAGATATTCAATATGCTCAAGATTGATGTAAAATTAGAGAACCTTGCCTCTTATTTATACTCTCCAAGTAGCTTCCTTAAAAACATCTTCTAGGTCACTTTGCCCACTTTCCTTATTTTAGGGTTAACCCACCTCTAATTTATCCATTAAATTTATTATTTAAATAATTTATTTTTTATTCACTTTGAATTATAGTGCACTCATCACTTCACTTTATTGTTTACCTTTAAAATCTCTTAAACCACTTTGACTAATTTGACCTTTTGGGGCTTCTAGATGACATATGAGGGTCCTCCAACTTCGTAGGCCATAACTCTCAAATCATGAGGAGTTATGTGACGTTCCACATACCACCAGAAATGGCATGACATGTAATATCAATATAGAATATTTTTATCTAAAAATATATCGAAACCCATACCATTATCCATCAAACAAAATTGGATCCATTACCCAAACTTGGGTTCTCCAACTTCTCATGGCCATAACTCTCTAACCGTGAGGAGTTATGTGACGTTCCACATACCACCAGAAACAAAATGACAAGAAATATCCATCTAGGATAGTTTCACTGACAAATTCACTGGCCTTCATCTCATTATTCCATAAATAATCATGGGTTCTCTAACCGTACTTCTAGGATAACTCAATTCATAAAGCGTCTTCCGGTGAGGGATTTCACCATAAGGGGACCAATTTGGATTTCATCCATTTGTACTTATTATCAACCATGAAAAAATAATAATGAGTCATCTTTACATCAAACAAACTTGAGTCCATTACCCAAGCCTTTCTTCCACTCGACTTTCTTCAAGGGTTGACATCAATGAAAACCAACCTTAATCAACAATAACAATACTAGTGTTTCTATTTTAATTGTTCCAGGAGCTAAGTTAAGTTATATTGCTCCTGGTGTAGTGGATTCAAATAAACCTAAGAAAACAAGACATGCAAAATCTTGGCTAGTACAACTAGAAACATGAACAAAAGGAAAAGTATCTGATTTTATTTTTGATTGTGAGTTTAGTTTAGGTGGTCAAAACACAAAGATAAATATGAATATTCTACCATTAGGGTCGTATGACATAATTATCGGAATGGAATGGTTAGAAAGGCATAAAGTAGTTTTCGATTGTTATGAAAAATCACTCAAGTATAAAGATGAAAACGACACTGTTAGGAAAGTACAATGCATACAAAAAACAATATCAGTTAGTCAGATTTTAGCTATGGAATTTAAGAAGTGCATGAGAAAAGGTTGTCAAATGTATGCCATCCAAGTGAAAAAACTGTTGGAAAAAGAAAATAAACCTATCTTAGAGGATTTTGTCATCTTGCATGATTTCATAGATGTGTTTGTTTATGAGATACTTGAATTTCCTCAAAGGAGAGAGATATACTTCTCCATCGACCTACTGCCTATTTCAACTCCTGTATCTAAGGAACCCTACCAAATGAGTTTACCATAATTAACATAATTAAAAATTCAACTACAGGAACTATTGGACAAAGAATACATCAGACTGAGTGTATCTCCATGGGGAGCACCAGTCCTTTTTGTTAAAATGAAAGACAAAACTCTAAGATTATGCATTGATTAGAGACAATTAAACAAAATGACGGTTAAGAACAAATACCCCTTACCTAGGATTAATGATCTAATCGATCAAGTAGGTGGGGAACATATTTTTTCTAAATTGGATTTAAGATCTGGTTATCACCAGGTTAGGATAAAAGATGAGGACATAAGTAAAACCACATTCAGAATGAGATATGGACATTACAAATTTGTTGTTATACCGTTTGGTCTCACTAACACGCCAACCACATTTATGTGTTTAATGAACATCATTTTCAGTCAGTACTTTGATAAGTTTGTTTTGGTATTTATTGACGATATCCTAGTATATTCTAAAACAGAAGAAGACAAAGAAGAACACCTAAGGATAGTGTTGCAAACTTTAAGAAAACACAAATTGTATGCTAAATTCGATAAGTGTGATTTTTATGAGAAGAAAATACAGTACCTAGGACATGTAATATCTAAAGAAGGAATTGCGTGTTGGACAACTGAGAGGGGTGGGGGGGGGTGAATCAGTTGTTACTGTGCTTAAACAATTATGCTTCTTTTAAACTCTTTGCAAGACACTCAATGATGATCACAATAATGCAAGGAAATAAACAATGACACATTCATCATCAGTCACATATATGAGAAACACAGAGACAGATATTTCCCAAGGAAACCCATACATGGTAAAAACCTCTTCTTCTTTATATGATAAGTATTATTTACATTCTTTACATTATCATA
>SNQJ01S0059069.1:0-19650 GCA_010110895.2 Picea sitchensis
AAAAATATGGTGTAGTTGGTTTTCATTTCAAATTGACAAAGTGGAAGTGACATGTTGGATTTGAATATGGTTGATTAATGTGTTTAATGAAAGTTTGGATGTGCTCCATCCTAGTTATGGTTGATAGAAATTAATGAGAGGGTGGAGAAGCGACGTGCATTTACTGCACATCATTCTTACCCCCCCTCGAGCTCACCACCCTCACTTTGTCATGCATTTTTTGTTTCTTTGGTTAGTTTTCCTTCGTTTCACTCGACTATTGGGATAATAGTAGTGGTCTTTTTTTTTCGGCGCTTTCCTCACAGGTATGGTGAGTCTCGCCCTTCCATTAATCATTATAACCTCACTCTGGAAAGAATCTCTGTGTTGGCTCTTAGAATTCGCAAACAGGTTGTTTTCTTTCTGAAATATACAGTGGTTGAATATATGCTCTGTCTTTGCAAATGATATTGGTTGGTGTTTTCAATATTGCAAGTTGGAATTTATTTAATGCTCTTTCATGATGAAGTTATTTGGTTATGGTTGCGCATGGGGTGGATGACTGGTTATTATTGCTCCTTGTTGTTCATAGAATTTATGGAAAATTTGTTTTGTTTCCACCTATGTCTCATGGTAGAATCTTGGAGGTTTTTTCATGGTAAACAAAAGAGACAGTCGGGTTCTGGGTTTTTTTAAAAAGTGGTTATTCTTACCTCCTGCTCAATCCATTAGAGGCTTGTGGCCTTGTCGAATTACCATTCCATAGTTCTTTTTGTATGCAAAGTTGGGTTTTTTCCTTGGGGCCACCTTGGAAGCAACTATGTCAAACTTTGTTGTAAAATTATGGAGGTTTTGGTTTCTTTTTATCAACCCCACTTGCAGAATCGTCTCACTCACCTGACCTTTCAAACCTCGTTCTTCCTTGTCCTGAATGTTGTAAGATCGAACTTGGGTTTTGAAATGGTTATGTTTGACCTGACAATAGAGATATTTGTTTCCTACATTGTTCTGAGTTCGTTGGTGGACTACCTATGGGGATTTCCGATCGATTTTGAAGGTTGTATAGTGAGTAAATAAAAGAGCACCAAGGTTTCAAACCCATCCTGTCACATAGCTTACTGAAAGTGGTGATATCAGTCTCGTATGTTGAAGAGTGTTGGATTATTTTACACTCCATTTTTCACTTGATGTGGTATGGTGTTAATTGTTGGAATGATTATGTTGATGGTATATCGTATAAAAAGGAATTATGTAAATAAAAAGAAACAAAATTGCACAGTGGAAAGAAATTGGTTATAATGGTTTTGGTTCGGTGATGTTTGGAGTCATTTGGTTTTTGATAAAAGGAAATGGTAATCAGCTAATAAATAGAAGGTCTTGAACCTAATCCATTGTGCAACATTTAAAATTGGTTTGATGTAAATGATTAAGGTCGATGGCATGTTCTTTTCCTTAGCTTCCCCATGATTTTTCTAAGTGATCTGGATATGGTCGTTGTTAGTTGGAATTATGAATAGTCTATCTATAAAATGTGTTGATGTTCAATCAAACATGTATGAAAAAAAGGTGGAAATTAAATGGCAGAGTTTAACAATCCTGGAGTTTTGTTTTGGGTTTGATATGGAAGTTGTTGTGTCTTGAACCTTGAGGTTGGTTACAGTTAAAAATGTTTTCTTTGGCAATTGAGATGTATCATTTTAAAGAATGAATGTTATTCCATATAATGGAACCTTATCCATCTCATTTTCCGTTCATTATACCACTTTTCGCTCCTTACAACCCCACCATCTTCCCAAATTCATTTTAATTCCTTGTTATGTTATTTTGAATTGCATTTTAAAAGAAAGAAAAGGAAGTGACTTGCTTTTGAAATTTGGAAATGGAAATATTGTTTTTATGGAAGTTGCATCTTTTTTTGCTTGAACAGTATCCTATGGTAGTTCCCGTCCATTCTACCACATTTATCTCATTATAAACCCCTCACCTTCCCAATAGCCCTATCATTCCATGTTCAATAGAAATTAATCATTGATTTGAGTAGTATGATAAATGGATTCATTTCATGTGTTGTTGTTGTGAATGATAGATCCAAACTTTGATTTTATTTAGGTAGGGTTGATGCATGTATTGTCAATAGTTTTGATAACTAATTGGAACATTGCTTCTGGATGATTTTATTCAGCAGAGGTAGTAATGGCAGAGGAAATTGGAAAAGAGGTCATAGAAGACCTTGGTTTTCCATACACTTCAATGTCGATCCACAAGAATTGAATCATCTTTTTCAATGTGGGTTCTTCAACCTAGTAGGCCATGGGATCCTCCAACCCTGACCCAAAATACCTCCCTTCCAAGCACATCAAAACTTTTCTGGTATCTGAGTCCCTCCTCATGTATCAATGCAACCAAAATCTCCTGCCAACGATGGTTGGCAAGAGATTGTCCACCAGCCTGTTGTTCATCACCATGGTTTGTCTATTGCTTTGTTTCCATTACCCCCTCCAGCACCACCAAAGAATCAAATTTCCCAAGTTGATCTTGTTGTCTCACCCGTTCAGTCATCCCATGATAGCAAGAGGGTAAAAACCGAAATTCCCAAGCCTGTGCGGGATAAAGAAGAAGGGTTGGCCACTACCTCTAAATCATCCAAAGAGTCCTATGAATCTGTGTCCTCCCACCTTCATCTTAAAAATGATTGTTCTCATGTTATCAGCACAATTCATCCTCAAGGTTCCAATCAACCTAAGGCTGCCACAGAAATATTAGAAGGGGACAGCAGTGAAAAGAGGCCAAATGCCTCTCACAGTAAATATGGTTTTTGATGATGTTTAAATGTTAATTTTTATGTTGAAGACAGTCCTTTCCTATGACAGTATTTTGGACAACAAGCATATATTTAGGCTTTTTTTGGACAACATAGATATAATGTTATTTTTTTGGATATGGTCATATTATGTTTTGTTTATATTTAAATATTTGATTATAAATATGAGCATGGGAGTCACAAGGAGGATATTTGAATCAAATGATTGAGTTTTTCATGTTTTATGATTATTAAAAGAAAAAAATTGGGAGTCATAAGGGGTCTCGCCTTTAGTTATTATTAATTAGACCCTTATTTATATATACTATTATTATTTGTCTCAGCTAATTTGGCTTAACTAAAAAAAGGTAGTTAAACTACCATAAATTATTGAGAAGGAATAAAATCTCAATGAAATGAAGAGACAAAGGGGAGATAATAGAAGGAGAACTACAACCATAAGGTTTTCTCTATACTAGTTAGATACTTTCATTTTCATTCATTCTGAGTTTACTAGAAGGCTTAATCCTCTTGATGATAGTAGGGTCTTATTGAAGGTAGCAGGATTCAAAAAACTGAATCACATATTCCAACAGCTTGTTTTAAAGGTGTATGATTTATCTTTGGCATTCTGTGTATTATTGTTTGTTTGTGAATTGAATTTCATGATTTATAAGGAATATCTTGCAGAGTCAAGTGACAGCATTTGGTGGAAAGTTGATCTAGATACTTAGCTTCAGTTTTCTTTTTGTTGTTAGAGTCTTTTTGTATGGTTCCCATCGAAGGCTTCTAAATTTGACTTTGGTCCCTACCCTCACAAAGGTTTGTAAAGAGAACTCAGTTTTGTATCTCATAATGAAATAAATATAAAAATCAGATTACTTTTTCAGTCTCACACATGTCTTTTAATGATTTGGTTCATTCTTTTTCTTTTACCTCCATGTACACATTTGTGTAATTTATGTACACATCCATGTAACTTTGTTTAAGTTTATTTCTTTTGCACGGTTATATATAACCCATAAAAACCAGCCTTGATCCTTTACTTGTGGATTAAGCGATTTTTTTTTAGGTTATAAACCCTGGGTGACATTCCCAACTATCTTGTCTTAGCCCGACAAGATCTGAAAATGCTTGAGTAAGGTTTGCCATACCTTTTCCTCAACACCTTGTTTTTACCATCTTTTAACCACCATTTTGCTTGTACATTCATCCTTTTCTTTTTATTTTATATACATTTTTATACTCTTTTGATGCCCAAACCATGGAATCAAGGCTCAAGGTAATCTTTTCCATAAATTCTGAAAGTTTTCTTTGATTTTTTTATTAAATTATAGATTGAGGATAGTTTACTCTATATTTATTTATGTTGAATAAACAATTTAGTTAGAATTGTTGTAGAACATGCTTTAGGATCATTGTTGTAGAACACACCATGATTCTATGTTATGGATCACTATAGGTCTATGACATGGATCACTACAAGTATATGTTATGGAACATTGTTACAACCTTGTCGGTATAGATTGTATCAAGTTCTATCATTCCATTACAAGGTGTTGTGGATCTAATGCTATGTATATGTGTACAATCTGATGACGCGGGCCTGTATGCGAAAGGGTATCATTTTGAGTTCATGTATGGTTATTCTCAACCACATTAATATTTGTTGCAAGAAGTCAGTTCAAGGCACACATTACAAACCATAAAATTGTTACTTAGTTATACCTACTTATTCAATAGTTTAGACTTAAATTTTGTTCTTCCTAGCTAATATTGCATGAGAATAGTTAATTGTCCCCTGTCGACTTAGGAATCTATGTTTACGTTGTTGGAACGGCTTGAGAATATCCGATTCTCAAGAATGTCATCAATGCTTTATTTTTCAATCCATGGTTCTAGAAAGGGATGTTCATTTTTCATTAGGGACAATGTAGAACATACAATGTACAATAGGGGGAAAGAAAAAAGTTAGTTATTTGATATATAAACTCTCTCTTGATTGAAATACAAAACTCTATTTAAGTTCCCACATATGTGATTTCAAGTTAGCTCTGTGTTCCACAAAGGCAGTGCCCACTCTGCAAGTGTGAAGTTGCTTATATAGATTAGCTTTGTTTCTTTATTTATTACAATTTAGCACTTTCAATTACAGTTATTTCATATTATAGAATATGGTAGCTTGATTTAGTTCCTTATCTTTATCACATAATATTAAATGCATCATATGTGTGATTAAGAGATTGACTATAATCAATAGTTTGTTTTTCATCCAATATTCATGAATTTTGTAGATTAGAATATAAAGAGTGGAATAAATTAGTTTATATGAATGTGTGATTAATTTCTACACAAATAGGAATTAAGTAGAGTTTATAAGTTATTATTTTCTTTCTAGCATTTAGGAATCAGGTACAAAGAAAATCAATGCATTATGCACATACAGTGTATGGCATATCACAAGTTTAGAAACCCTTGGTTTGACATATTAAGTGTACAAGTAGATTATCATCATTGTTTAATTCACTTGTCATTTATTGTAGAAAATAATTTATTTATATTGACTTTAGTTAATTTATGTATACTTTAGTTTAATTATATTGATTTTTAGTTGTATCTTTATCGTTGTAAATTAGAAAAAATGTATTTTGGAATCTTAGGTTCTAAACAATATGTGGACCTCCTTTTCAATGGATTAAAATGTGTTGAAGGCATAGCCTTCCCAAGTAGAACGAAATTGCAGAACAATGACATCACCCATGGATGTTTCATTGTAAATGTTACTAAGGTTTTTAATGGAGATATTCAATTGCCACATGCATCAATAGGTGAAAATACATTGTCAGAAGTGATGTAGCCAATAAACTTGGATTCATTCACAAGATCTAAAAACCATGCAAACACAGGAGAATGGAAAATAAATATCTTTTGTTCCTTCTCCATATTGACTATTACAATGGAAGTTCAACCCCTTATAACTACTATATGAGATTTTTGAAAACAACTAATTTTAGAAAAATAGTTAATTTTAGTAAAACAACTAATTTTAGAAAATTATCGCATGACTCTAAAATTGACCAATAAAAAAGGGATAACTAGAGAGACACTATTTGTCCACTCGATTTTTTTATTAGGTGTATAAACTAAGAGATAAATGATAACTACTAATTTAAAAAATTCTGAAAAACACCAAAACCCTAATTTGAGGCCTTGTATGAAGGAATGTGGCCCCGGAAAAGTGTTGAAACGATGTATGATCTGAAGGATCAGATTGACACGACAATGAACTCTTTGAGATGCAAATCCCTGTAAAATTTCATCCCAAACAGATAATCGAGTCAAAAGTTATGACCCTCGAAAATCCCTATATCATTCTCCTCTGGTTGAAAGGAACGAAGCTCATGCAAGTTATTGTCTTCAAACTACTGCCACTTAACAGGATCTAGGTTCAACAAGTCCCCATTTGTAATCCATGTACTCTATGTTGGTGTTATGCCTTCCCACTGGACCAAATATCGATTGTATTGGCCTTGTCGAGTATGAAGGGTCTTCTGATCTAAAATATGTGCAATATTTTCCTTTTTCTTAATCGGAATGGCATGTTGTCAATCCACCTCTGCCTCACTGTCATCACCTAGATCATCTCCATGGAAGATATAAAAATCAGAAATGTTAAACACTGGGGAAATATTGAGATCAGCTGGTAAATCGACCTTATAAGCATTGTCGTTAATTTTATTAAGAATATTGTAAGGACCAATTTTCTTATACTTCAATTTGTGATAGGTTCCTCTAGGAAACCGCTCTTTCTGTAAATAAACCATTACCAAATCACCTTCATTGAATACCTCATATCGTCGGTGAGCATATTTTATAATTTTTTTATGTTCATTACTGGCCTGCAGCTTTTATCTCACTTGTTTCTCCAATTGTTGAATGTGTTATGCAAATGCTTCCCCATCATCATTGATCCTATTCCCAAGTAGTAGTTACACCAAATAAATGACACTCATAGGATTTCTAGCAAATAACTTCAAATAGAGATTTACATGTAGATCTATTCACTGAACTATTGTAGGGAAATTATGCTTGAGTAAATCCAAATCCCACTGCTTGGGCTCCTCTCCAACAATGCTCCGTAACAGGTTTCGCAAAATCTGATTTACTACCTCAGTTTTCCCATCTGTTTGGGGGTGATAGGCACTGTTGAACTGTAATTTATTCCCCATTTTCTTCCATAAAGTCCTCCAAAAATGACCCAAGAACCGAGTATCTTTATCAAAGGTAATAGTTTTTGAAACCCCATGCAATCTAATAATTTCTAAAAACACAATTATGTCACCCTCGATGCATCACTATTTTTCTTGCAAGCAATGAAATGAGCCATTTTAGAGAACCTATCAACAACCACAAAAACAGAATCATTACCTCGTTGTGTGTTTGGGAACCCCAACACAAAATCCATGCTCAAGTCTATCCATGGGCCTCTAGGCACTGGTAATGGCATATACAACCTTGTGTTATGTGAGTGTCCTTTAGCCATTTGAAAAATCCTACACCGTGCCACATACCTGGTTATATCCTTTTTCATCTTCAACTAGTAATACTTATCTTCGATTAAGGACAACATCTTATCCTTTCCAAAATGTCCTACAAAACCACTACTGTGAAGTTCTCTGATAATATTTTCTCTCATAGAACAAATTGGAATAAAAAGTTGGTTTCCTTTGAAGAGGGAGTCATATTGCATAAAATATTCACCCTGAGTAAGATCCATGTTCCTAACTACCGGATTTTCGAACTATTCCACAATCGCCCAAAAAATGTCATTAGACACATAGAGATCCTTCAATGCAGCAAACCCAATTACTTGATTTTCCATGGTTTTCAAAAGAACAGTGCACTGACTCAAGGCATCCACAACTTGATTCTGTCATCATGATTTGTGCTTCATAAAAAAGGTGTAGCCTTGTAATAAGAGACCCATTTTTCATGTCTATTTTTCAATTTATTTTGGGTGTTTACATATTTTAATGCAATGTGATCAATAAATAACACAAACTACATCGACACTAAATAATGCCTCCAATATCGCAATGCTTGCACAATTGCATAAAATTATACATCATATGTGGAGTAGTTATTTCTTACCTCATTCAACTTTTCACTAAAAAATGCAATTGGCCTACCTGCTTGGCTAAGTACAACTCCAATGCCTACATGTGAAGCATCACAGTCTACCGCAAAAACTTTATCAAAATATGGTAAGGACAATATATGTGCCTCAGTGACCTTCTTTAGAAACTTAAAAATTTATTTGTCTTCATTGGCCCACATGAATTTTTTTCCTTTGGTGCAATCTGTTATGGGTGCTACAATACTGCTAGAATTTTGAATAATTTTACGGTAGAAGTTGGCCATCCCATAAAAACATCTTACCTTTTTTATGCTCCTAGGAGTAGGCCACTCCAAAATTTCTCTGACCTTCTCTAAATCCATCCTGAGTCCTTCTGTTGAGATGACAAAACCCATAAATACCAAAATTTCTTGCAGGAACCTACATTTCTTTAGGTTTGCATAAATTTGATGTTTTCTCAATGCATCCAATATAATTTTTAAATGTTGCAAGTGATATTCTTTGTTGCTACTGAAAATTAGGATGTCATCAAAATAAACAACAACAAAGTTACTAATATAAGGTTGAAGCACAATATTCATCATCCATATGAAAGTACTAGGTGCATTGGACAAGCCAAATGGAATAACCATCCATTCATATAGGCCATCCCTGATCTTGAAGGCAGTTTTCCATTCATCCCCTTCGCGGATCCAGATATGGTGGTATCCACTTCACAAATAAACTTTACTTAAATATTTATCTCAAGCTATCATATTCATCATGTCATCCAAGCACGGTATAGGAAATCGATGTTTGATGGTAATTTTACTTATTGCTATGCTATTTGTGCACATCCTCCATGTATTATCGTTTTTTGGTGTCAACAATGTCAGTACAACATAGGGACTCATGTTTTATATTACCAAACATTTCTTTATAAGTTATGCCACTTTTCGGTTGAGTTTTTCATGTTGTGTAGGACTCATCCTATATGTTTCCTGATTAGGTAAAGATGATCAGGGGATTAGATCAATGTGATGTTGAATTTCCCTATTTGGTGGAAGACCATTAGGTAGTTCATTAGGGATAACATCAACATATTCTTCTAGTACCTTGGCCACTTCAGTAGGTATTGGTATGTCTTCCCCGACTCCTTTTTTCACTATTAATGCATAACGGAATCATGTTTCCTTCATTTCCTTAACAAGATCTCTTTCTGACAACATATTCTCAGCTTTTCCCTCATCCTTAAGGGGAAGTAAGACGACTTTCGATCCATCCTTCCAAAAGGTGTAGGTCTTATTTTCTCCATCATGCATTATTTTTTTGTTATATTTCCAAGGCCTCCCAATAACATATGGCATGCATCCATCGGAATGAAATAACACCATACTTCATATTTATAAGTCTTACCAATGGAAATTTTGATCAAATATATTTTATTAATGTTGACTCCATTCCCTTTTTTGAACCATGAAATTTGGTAAGTATGGAGATGTATTTCACATCCTAATGTCAACTTATCTACCATATCTTTGGAAACTATATTCTCACAACTTCCACTATCAACAATAAATTGACATACCTTTCCCCCGAAAGTGCATCTGGTTCGGAAAATATTTGTCTGAAGCCAAGAATCTTCATTGTCGTTACTCTGCCTTTACTCTTTTTCAAGAATCACCATTGACCTATGTATCATGAGATTCTCCCCCATATCATACGGGACTTAAGATTCATCTCCTTATTCTTCATTCTCATCTTGGATTAAATTTAAACTAGGTTGTTGTCCTTGCTTCAGCTCTAGCATGTTATAATTCGGGCATTCAATTGCTCAATGACCCTCTACACCACACCTAAAACACACATAAGGTCCTCCTCTGGATTCATTCACAAGATCTAAAAACCACGAAAACACACGAGAATGGAAAATAACTCTCCTTTATTCCTTCTCCATCCTAACTTTTACAATGGAAGTTCAAGCCCTTATAACTACTATCTGAGATTTTATAAAACAACTAATTTTAGAAAATTCTCGTGTGACTCTAAAACTGACCAATAACTAAGAGATAACTAGAGAGACACTATTTGTCATCTCACTTTTATGATTAGTTATGTAAACTAAGATATAATTGATAATTACTAATTTAAAAAGTCCTAAAAAAACACTAAAAACCTAATTTGAGACCTTATATGAAGGAATTTGGCCCCAGAAAAGTGTCGAAGCGATGTCCAATTTGAGGGATCAGATTGACACGATAGTGAACTCTTCGAGACACAACTCCCTGTAAAATTTCATCCCAATCGGATAACCGAGTCAAAAGTTATGACCCTCGGAAATCCCTGCATCAAAAGAAAAATGTGCTTGTACTAAATGGGATGCATCACAAGTTTTTGGCCACATTTACTGATCCTACAACATTCTAAGTTGAAGAAGATAAAGGGTGTTGATATGAATAATGGAGATAAAATATTCTACATGAATCTAGGTTTTCTTTTCTTCTTACAAAATTCATATTGTTGCATAGATGTTAGATCATAGAGATTGCATTGCCATAGGTCTTGTGAATAATGTAGATGAAAAAAATTATATTGAAGGGAATGTTTTGGAGTCTTTCTCATTTAGTGTGCTAGTGAAGGAACTGATGTTTCCCTATGACATTTTCTTGTTGAATTTATAGGTTGGAAGCCTTGTATCTTGGCTGGTAAAAAAAATGGTGGATTTCAATAAAGGTTCATTATTAAATGTTAAAATCATTAAGCAATTTGAAGGTTCAACAACATGAATGAACCAAAATTACAACATTAATTTCATGAGAGAAAAGGTGAATCTACTCCACCAGTGTTCTTCACAACCCAGTTATATTACCACTGGAATAATTTCAAATGCTATAGAATGAGAGGTGGTGCACTTTGCACCACTAGATGATAATGAATTTGGAGTTTTGATACAGAAAATCGCCATCCTTTATGATAAATGTTGCTTATAAGAAATTTATCTCTGAAGATGGCTTGCAAACTACTTGCTTGAACTTAGTGGAGCCCCTTTAGATGTGATATTAAAAAAATGCAAAGGAACCTAGTGTCAACTTTTGGGAAGTATTCAAAGGACATCCTTTGCAAATGGTGTATCCACCTATGGATAATGTAGATTGTATTGATATAAAAATTGTGACAACAAGGCCATACAATCATGTAAAACATCAAATTAGGAGTGTGTCTTTGAAAAGGAAGTCGAGTAGAATATATGTATAAACATTTGATGAAAGTGCATGATATGCAAAAATAAGCACTACATTTTGTTGTAAAAAAATGTATTTCTAAATTCCATTTCATTCAATGGTTGAGGGTAATAACAAGGTGTGTCTCATGAATGAATATTCAAATATGGATAAGTCAAATACTTCTATATCTAGGTTGGGTAAGAAAGCAAAGATTATTAGTAATGTCATTATTCTTCTCATTCTTTTGATTGGTATGCTTAGACATGGACACAAGAATGGGCGCTTAGGCCACTTTAGTCTTTCCTTTTTGGAGATGGTTTCAAATTTCACTATGACTTCATTCGGTAAATGTCTAAAGGATCTTGAAGAACCAATGGTGGATCAATATGGGGATTTTTTTTACAAAAGGGGAACATCAAATCACTCGTTGCATGAAGCTCTATGACAATCTAATGTCAAAAGTGTCCTCAGACACAATTTTATTAATAAAGGAAAAAATATTACATCTGAGAAACATGAGGGTTATGAAATATGGAATAACAAATGGGTTTAAATACCCAAAAAACTATAACTAAAAAAGATAGTTAACTAGAACTAACTACAATTGAATAAAACTAACTTGGACACCTCACGTGAGAGTGAAAGTATCCTTTACATTAATGTTTTATTAAATAAAACATTTATTCACTAACACCTATTTTGGACCATAATTCTTAACAATCCCCCCTTTGATCCAAAATATCTTTGGAAAGAACACCAAGTTCGTCTTTGAACTTAGTGAACTTAATTCTTCCAAGAGACTTAGTGAAAATGTTGGTCATTTTATCCTTTGTTGGAAAGTAAGTTGGTTTGATGATTCCCTTGATGACGAGATTTCACAGATAATGGTACTTTGTATCAACATGTTTTGTCTTCGAATGAAATACTAGATTTTTTGGCTAAATTTATCGCTAATTGACTATCAATGAATAAGGAAGTAGTTTCATTTTGAACAACTTTAAGATCCTGCAAAATTCTTCACAACCATAATATTTCACAAGGTGTTTCCCAAGTTGAGATAAAATTAGCTTCTACTTTTGAATTTGCAATTGTAGCCTATTTCTTACAACTCCAGGATACAATAGTTGATCTCATGCTCATTAAATAACCCGAAGTAGAATCCATGTCATCAACATCTCTAGCAAAATTTGAATCTAAGTAGCCAACAAATCTAAAAACAATATTCCTTTTATATTAAAGTCCATAATTTTTTGTTCCTTGAAGATATCTAGGTACATTTTTCGTTGCATTCCAATGACTTTCTCTCAGTTCTTGCATATACCTGGAAAGTACGTTGGTTGTAAAACATAAGTATGGACGATTATTTATTATATATCTTAAAATTCCAATTAACTATCGATATCTAGTACTGTTGACAAGTTCTCTCCCTTCAAACTTAGAAAGTTTTAAGTTCTGCTCCATGGGGGTGATAGCTATTTTGCAATCCTCCATTCCAAATTTCTTTAATAACTGATAAACATGCTTATTTTGAGAATAAAAATACTTATTTCTTATTTCATTATTTCAACTCCAAGATAGTAATGGAGCAATCCCAAATCTGTCATTTCAAAACCTGTTAGAAGTTCTTTATTTACCTGAGAAATATGGTCATTATTATTACCTGTTATGAGCAACTCATCGACATACATTACCAAAATGATAAAATTGTTTCCTTTAACTCAAACATACAAAGTGTTGTCTGACTCACTTCGAAGAAAACCAAACTTCTGTGGATAGGCATCCATTTTAGCATACCATGCTTTAGGTGCTTGTTGCAACCCATACAATGCCTTAATCAATTTACAAACTTTCTTTTCTTGTCCTGAAATTTCAAAACCAAGGGGTTGGAGCATATATACATCCTCTGGTAGATCACCATTCAGAAAGGCACTTTTCACATCCATTTGGTGCACTTTCCATCCATTTTATGCAACTAAATCCAACATGACCCTTATAATGTTCCACTTGGTTGTTGGAGCGAAGGTTTCTTCGTAATCAATACCTTTTCTCTAAGAAAATCCCTTTGTGACCAATCTTGCATTATACTTATCAATTTCACCATTTGCCTTATATTTTATCCTGTAAACCCACTTACAACCAATGGGTTTAACATCCTTTGGAAATTCAACAATCTTCCAAGTATGATTTTTAATTACTGCATCGTATTCACACTATATTTCCTTCCTCCATTCAGCATATTCTACTCCTCTGCAAAAGTGGATGGTTCGATAGCAGTAAGAGAAAAATTGAGAGAGCCCAAATTGTGTTTACTCCTTGTACTTGTTTTGTGTTTTTCATCAGACTTAACTTCCTTAAGAACTTGAGTTGCCCACTTTGGAGTCTTGTGTGCAACTGTAGATGGTGATAAGTTACCATCCAAAGAACCATTATCAATGTTAACTTGAGTTGAATATTTTAAGTTAACTTGTGAAGAAATTGTTGATTCTTCACCTTCCACTTGTTCATATGATGTCCAAGACATTTCAAATCATTGATCATCCTTTGATTTATTTTTGGATTGCAACCTTTGTTGTTCCCTAGTCACTTTTTTCTCTAATTGAATAATTTGTTTCTCAATTTCATCTACACTTAGACTTTTTGTTTCATCAATAACAACATCTTTGTTGACAACAAAAAAAGTTCTTGAATATTCTTATCCAATTATGTATACAATAATTTTACGAGTTTTTTTAGGTTACGCGCTCCTGCACTCCTAGACCTCCCATAGGCCGTCGGCCCTGTGGCCCTCCTGCCCTCCTCCTCCCTCCACCGACGCTGCAGAAAGCTTCGTAGGCTTCAATGGTGGCTTCCTCATCCTTTGCTCAGAACAACGGTGCCCCTCCTGGTGTTGTTGCGGCAGCAGTTCCTTCAGTCTTGGCTCCCCTTCACAGCTGCGCTCCCTCTAGAGCTTTGTCCGCATCGTTCTCAGGTCTCCCTCCAGTTCCAGGCCCCTCCTTCAAAGAGGTAGCTTCACGACAACCCTTCGGTCTGCATGCAATGGCCCATGAGGTTGCCTCTCATCAGGGTCAGTCGTCTGGGCTGCATGCAGCAGTTCCTAAAGCTCCGACAGTCTCAATACAAATGTCGCAGGAAGCCCTAACTCATGCTCGACTTTACGACAATCACGCTTTGGTCTGCAGGTTTAATGGATTCTGGCCCAATCTTCCAGACCTTCTCTCCTAGATCTCTTCCGACTGGTACCCACTCTTAGATGGAGAAGTCACTACCTGCCCCTGTGCAAAGGGGTTCTTTGTGGTAGTTTTCGAATCTACAAGCGATAGAGACAAGGTGTTTAACTCCGAACTGTGGTTCTGGGGCAGAGCAGGTTTGTCCATGCAACTATGGACCCTTTCTTTTGACCCTTCCATGGACTGTATCTCTTCAGCTCCTGTCTGGGTGAGACTTCCATATTTTCCCCTGCACTTCTGGGGGGATGCGTCTCTTCAATCCATTGGAAATGGCCTCGGCAAGTTCCTCTACAGAAGCCAGGATTCCAATCCAACCCTCTCCACCTTCACGTGAATCTATGTAGAAATGGACTTCACCAAAGGTTTCCCAGCTGAAATAATTCTTCAAGGAAAGGACTACTCAAGGAACCAAAAAATCGATTATGAGAATCTCAGTTTCAAGTGTAGGAATTGCTTTGCAATGGAGCATATAGCCCGAAACTGTGACAAACTACCCAGAAAAAAAAGGGCGCCCAAGAGACAAAGACCCACCTGGTGGACGGGAGCTCAATCGGAGCCGCACGTTGAAAGAAAGGCCCATGGAAAGGCAAAAGAAGCAGAAGCCGAAGCCAAAATCAAAGACCCCGATAAAGGGGAATCTCAGGCAGAAGCCGGTCCCAAGTCGTCAATTCAGCCAGACCCCCGGAACTCAAGCTGGGTTGATCTAGCTGACGAGGAAGATCCTCTAGGCCCAACAGAAAATCACTCTCAGGACCAAAGCATGGAATGGCGGACGATGTCGAAAAAGAAAAAAAACTTCCAAGCTAGAAATGATGTAATAACGTGAAGCCACTCTGGATCGCTAAAATAGTTTTGGCTCCCAAACTTTGTCCTATGTCAAGATCTTCAGGCATTTGGTTTCCTGTTTACAAGAAATTAGTTTTCGATGTATCGAACCCAGTGGCATGCCCATTGTTTTTAATATAAAAAATCTCCTAACCGTTTCTGTCAAAAAAGCAAAAAAAACAAAAAAAATTCATGATAAAAGCTTATATCCCTTTTTTTGTTCAAAATACCCAACTAGAATGCATTTCATGCTCCTAGAATCTAACTTTGTTCTTTTTTATTTTGTAATAAGTGCATAACAAATTGATCCAAAAACTCTAAGATGTTTTATCATGGGCTTAAACCCATACCATGCTTCATATGGAGTCATTCCATATAAATATGAAGAAGAAGATTGATTTCTCAAGTAGATTTTTGTATGAACTGCCTCATCCTAATAACTTGAACTTAACCCTTTCAAGAACAACATTGCTCTAGCTATGCCCATCTATGTTTGATTCATTTGTTCAGTTACTCCATTTTGTTGTGGAGTAAAGGAGTTAGTCAACTGCCTTCTTATTCCTTTTTCCTGGAAATATGTATTGAATTCAGTTGAAGTGAATTCCCCTCCATTGTTCATACACAAAGTGGTGATTTTCTCTCCAAATGCAGTTTCAACCAAGTTCTGAAATGACTGAAACTGTTTTAATGCTTCTGATTTTTCCTTTAACAAATACACCCAAACCATCATGTTGAAGTCATCAATAAATAATATAAAATACTTCCTTCCCCCAAGTGAAGTATCAAAATTTCAACATATATCATTGTGAACAAGTTGTAACCTCTTGTTTTCCTTCCAAGAACTTGTGGGAAATGGTAACCTTCTTTGTTTTCCATGAATGCAAGTTTGGCATATTGCATTTTCCTTCTGGAATGTGGGAAATATATTTATGATTCCTTGTTGTTGAAGATGAACATGACTTTCAATATTCAAGTGTCCAAAATGAATATGCCATAATCGAATGGGTCTAATACATGTCTCCATTGATCCTGCAAAATCCTGCAATCTTGGAATGATTGTGCCTTTCATTTGAAGAAATTTTCCATCCTCATATCCTGTCACCACTATTTTATAATTTTCCTTGATTGAGTTAACTTTAATAACTCCATATATTCAATTACAATTTGATGTCCTGACTGGCGAATCGGATTATTATCAAAGACAACAAATTCTTCTTAAAAGAGGGAACATACCAAACATTTGAGATGATACTTTCTCCAATTCCTAGTAAAAACACCTTTACAGAACCTTTTCCCTATGGTATATGATTGGTGCCATCTGCTAGAAATATTGAATTTAAATTGCAATCTTGATAAGTCCAAAATAAATCTTTATTGTATGTCAATTGTTGAGTTATGTCAGTATCCATGCTCCAGGCATCCTCAAAATCACTTTTGAAAGAGTTTCATTTTTTTGTTCGTTGGAGTGTTGTAAAAACATATTCATAGTTTTTATTCTCATATCTATTTTCATATTGTGATGAATAAGATTCTTTATTTTTAGGTAACTTCTCATAAGGAATATGACAATCAGAGGCATAATGCCCAAGCTTATTACAACAAAAAAAAGATATTGTTGTTTTTTTGCCTCTTCCTATTCCAGCTGATTGAAATTGATGTTATTCTTCTTTGGAATATTTCTTTGTCCAATAAATAATACCTTTGCATCTACCTTTGCATCATCCTCTTCCTCTTCCTTGGCCTTGACCTTGACCTCGACCTCTATTTGAATATTGATTTGTATCATTAAACATACTTATGATTTTAGACATTGTTAAAATTGGAATGCAAATACACCTTATATCACCAAGAGAAATAAAACACCTTATAACACCAAATTGCAAACACACCTTATATCGCCAGAGATAACACCTTACAACATCAAAATAAAAAGTTCCTTATAACACCAAAAAAAAAAATATATCTTATAACACCAGAAATAAAGCACCTTATAACGTCGAGTATTCCTTATAAAACCAAAAACAAATATGCAATAATGAAAAAACTTGCAAGATTTATTTGTGTATTGGACACCTTATATCACCTTAATTGAATTAATTATCGTGTTGCGCCATGAAGAAATAAACCAAAATTTTTGCACAATATACACCACACCACACATCAGACAACACCATACACGAGGCAAGGAGATCTATTGGGGTTTGGTTTTGACCCACAAATAGTCTCGTTAAGAAGTGTTTGATTGAGCTTTATTGTGCTCCAATCAACACTTAATAATACAATTTAATGTGTTCTCCTTACAATTTTTCAGAAAATGATTTGTGCACCAAGTTAACACTACCTAACTATCTCAATTTGGGCTCTTAAACTCCAACTAGGCCCATCTCACCCCAACTAGTCAATCGATGCATGGTTGGCTAGCCTTTTTTTATAAAGAAATCTAATAAATTATGAAAGGAGAAAGACACAGCTGTGCCAAGCACAATAACACCCATTGTACCTCTCGTTGCTTGGACCCAATGACTCCTTTGCTCGGAAATGAAGGATTGGGGCAAAGCCACTCTGTGATGATACTTAAAGGCTGGTTCTTGTGAATTAAGAAAGCTCTTTAGTAACTCATACCTATAATGACACATCCTTTTCTTCCTTTATTCTGAGGAAATAGCTTTAGTTGACTGATTTTTTGCCGAAATAAATTTTGTTCAGATACGAGATTATTCGGTTGACCGTGACTTCCATCCTCGTATCAGTTGTTGAGAATTCAGGGTTCCTTTTCATTAAGAGTTTCTTTCAATCAAAGTTAAGGAGAAGGGATAAACCGTAGAGGATGCCCAAGATGCAGAGGATGCAGAACTTGCAAAGAGGATGAAATCATTTTATTACTTCTTGTTTCATACAATCGTGTCATTGTTGAAGAAAGTGGATTTGGATCTCTAGTCAAGTAAAGTGTTTGATCATGAAGAAAATGCCTCACCACCCATCCTCTTCAAACACGTCGATGCCCATTTAGTTGCATAGGGTTTATTACATTGTTTTTGCACATTGTGGGAGAGTTTTCATGGTACCTTGATGGCTTCTAGATCTTTTTTTTCATTAAACCCACACATAAAACAAATAAAACATGAGAGAACCCCCCCAAAAAAATAGAGCAAACAAGTAAATACATAAATGACAATAAAGAGTGTTTGTTTCCCTTCTCCTTAAATTCCAAATAGAAGACTGCTTGTTTCCCTTCCCCTTCAATGCCAAATCGATTTTCTTCCAAGAGAAATGTGAAATGAATAATTATGCTCAGTGCTAGCCTTGGCTTGGGTTAGTGGAAGCTCATGAAATGTTTCTCAAGACCTTCATGTTTGAAAGTGTTTCCTTTATACATAACAAATTGTCATTCTCATGTAAAATTATGCCCTTTGTTGTAGCATTTATAACATGACTGAAAACAAATTTTTAGGTTCTTTGAGGTTTTGAATATGATGATTGTCCATTTCAATTTTGAAAAAATAGTATTTTTGAGTATTTGTAAGATGTATACTCCCAAATTTTTTCCATATTGGATTTTAGGCATTCAAATTTTTTCTATATCAAATCGAATTCAAATTCGAACTTGGTAACTATGATTTGAAGATCGCTACGATCAATGAATATCATGAATTGTAGGTGGAAAACCAAAAAAACCTCATGTGACTGCTTCTTGTGTGCAATCTTTTTTTTTTAATTCCTTTGACAAAACATCAAACAGGGTGATCGAGGGTTCAATGCCAAAACCTTGAGTCTTCACGATTTACACGATACAAAGACAACTTGACGTGTCAATCAACATTTTCATTTCTCCATTATTCTTCTGTAGCACACTTCTCATACAATATTTTAAGATCATTCATTCTTAATAGATGCAAAAAGTGTTCCTTGTATGCTAACGTTCTTTTAGATTTAGTGTATGTCTTCTCAAATCAAGTAACTTCTAACAAATGAAAAACAAACTTATACCCAAAAATAAACAGAGGCCATTGTATGGAGGGAGGTTACAACACCCAGGGTTTGTGTGCACAGATGTCAGACTGTGTGCAAGTTGAAAAAACTTCACATTTGTTCAATATGAAAATACAATAGGAAGTAACAAAAAAAACCTTCGACTTTACACACATGAGCAAATTGTTGGACCATTTTATTTGAGTTGAGTATGAAAAAAGACAATGAAAAATCTTGGGACGAACATGTGCTTATGAAAAGCTGAAGCGTTTAGGTTGAATCATTCAGTTTGAATAGCTACAAACCATTGACTAATACCATTGACTCCATTGAGTCCTCCTCATAAAATTTTGATAATAATTTTTTTGCCAAAATAAAAGACTTGTATAATAAATGTTCCCAGGAAAACTCTAATGTAAAAAAAAATGCAAATATTCTTATGTAGATATTTTGGTGCTTTTAAACCAATCTTGATTTAGCCCTCAACAAAATAAGAAATAAAAATCGATC
>SNQJ01S0059069.1:32348-45062 GCA_010110895.2 Picea sitchensis
CCAACCACGCTTATATATGGAACACGAGACATGTCATCCTCCTCTTCATGTGTCTTGGGACACTGATCCGCAGATAACTTTACACCTATAGGAATAGGGACCATGATTGGTTTGCATTCCTTCATATTAAACCTTTGCAATATTGTCTCGACATATTTTCTCTGATTTAACCAGAGTTTCATGTTTTCCGGTCTCTTTTAATTTCCATGCCCAAAATGAAATTTGTAGCACCAAGATCCTTCATGTCAAATTTAGAGAACAACTGAGTTTTCACATCCTGGATAATCTCCCTGTTGTTTCCTATCATCAACATGTCATCCACATACAAGACCAAATAAATCAAATGATCACCAATTAGTTTAAAATACACACAGTGATCCTCTTTTCTTCTTGTGAATCCAAGTCCCAGCATATAAGTATCAAATTTTGTATACCACATCCTTGGTGATTTTTTTAAAACATACAAGGACTTTTTCAGCTTGCATACCCCTATGCGCCTGACACAACGTAGACACTACTTCTAGTCGTGCAAAGAATATAACACATATCCAACAATAATAAAGCATGTATTGGATCAAAGAGTTTCATAAAGAGGTTTTGGAATTCCATAGCTCGAGCATAACCATAAGACATCCATGAGGTAGTGTGTAAAATGGGTAACTATACTAGGAGAGGTAGTCTAAGCAAAGTTTATGGGCCCGTCAAACCTAAATAGAAATCATCATTATTTTGTTTTTAACCCGGGTCATTGATTTTATTTACAAATATTTATTACATTTATCAAATCATAAACATAATTTTGAGGAGGCTTTATTCTCTTTTTCACTTTTCTACGAGGATTAAGCACTAAATTCATTAACTTATTAGATCGGGACTGACAGGTCTCAAACCCAAAACTTCCATCTTTACAGGGCGATATTCTGACTAATTGTACTACAATCTCAATAAAGTAAAATTTCCTTTATTTATGTTGTCAAATATGGTTATTCAAAGAATGAAGCCATCATTTTAAAATCTCTCATCGAGTAGTGATCTAGCTACTTGAGACAAAAATCAAAGACAAGGAGATTGTAAATTAGTTTTTTCATAGAAGGAGCCATATGTGAGACATCTATGTATGTAGGGTTGATATACTTGACTTGTGGCATTGATGGATTCATTGAAAAACAAATGTTCCATAGATATGCATAGTTATTTCAATCATTAGACCAGATACTATATTATTATTTGAGTTTATTGAATAGCTAATTCTCAAGACACACTATTTTTATATTTTTTTGCATTGTTGTTATGGATCGTTGTAATTGTGATTTAGGTTAATACAAAATGTGTACAAATGTATAAGAATTCAACATGGTATTAAAATCATGGTTTTGGTTAGGAATATATTATCCTTAAAGTTGAATGACTAAAGTGGACTTAGAGGTGTCAATTTATACCTAAACATAGGCATTGCATGTCATTAAAAGGGCTTGTAACATAATGATTGATATTGGGCTTGGGTTCAATCTCTAACTATAAGGTATATGTGATCAACATTTATTTTTCAATGTACTCAAACTTTCTTGAATAATCTTCCATATTGGTTGTTTTCCTATAACTTTGGTTGTTAAAATGTTATTATGGTTGATAGAAAACAAAATATTCTCTTTAATGAAGTTTAAGATTTGAGAAAAGAGAAGGATTCCTTAATAGATGCTAACATGAAGTTGACAATAGACATGAAAACTTTGCTAGAGGATAATCAAGCAATGATGAAAAGTAAAAATGAAAGTGTTGCATGACATAATGTTTTCTTGGGATTAGAGAATCTAAGTTTGAAGTGAAAATGTGAACAAAAATATGGTATGATTTGTTGTTTTAAAAAGCATACCATAGAGTCTAGACATTGATTTGAAATTATTGCATAAGGAAAGCTTCAAAATATTAAGAGTTGGAAAGGAAGAGCAAAGTATAATAACTCTAATTGAGGTGGGGAATTTGGTTTGCGACTAAGGGGGGTCTATGGTTATGGGACGAAGTTTTCTCATTCCAAGGAAGGTTTGTTTACAGGTTACGTAGACCTCGTTCCTAGTTCCTTTCTTTTTACGACTTCTGGAATCCTCTTAGCCTAGGTTCGGTTTTTTTTTCCGGTATCACTATACTGGTGACATGGGAAGATTTATGTCGCAAGATAACAATGGAGTTCTATCCAGAACACATAATATTAACTATTCAAAACGTAGAATATTAACTAATTTTTATTATTTCATAATGGTATAGGATCTAGTGGATTACAACAACGAGAGCCCCATTTTAGTGAAAATATTTCCATCATAGAATGAATATGACAAGCATCCCTTTTTTACCATGGAAAGGGCAAGCCAAACGTTGTTTGAAGAGACATGTGGCACTGCCTTGTTATATGTCAATAGTTTCATCAACCCTCATTATGGTCCCTTGTATGATGGTAGGGTGACGAGTTAGGTATCCTCGATGAAGGGCTTAAACCGAGTTGTCCATACTAGCGAAAAAAAATTGTCCCTTCCTTCAAATATCCAAGAGGAAACCATGGTTGGAGACCAGTCCCATAAGATTTCAAGTGATATGAAAAAGTGGAAGAAATGCGACATATCACTTAAGGAAAAGGTGAAAATGGTGGTGGGAGAGGATGTGAGTATCATGGACATTCTTGAAGTTTTGGGCAGAGTTGTTGTTGGTCGTTTCATCGGAAAGTTCAAGACCTGGATAGAATAAAAATGGGCTTCTTGCCTTGGATATATCCCATATTTTCATGTTTTAGTGAGGGGGTGGATGTGTTTTATGTTGAATTCGGTTTTTGATGAAGATAAACTTTTGGGCCAAGACTGGAGCTAGGGTCCTTCATGCCTTGTTTTACAGCGATGGAATGTGGATTTGACCCTTCAAGGGAACCCATTTCTAGTTAGAAGGTGTGGGTGATATTGTCGGGTCTCCCGTTGGTATTTTGGCGTAAGTAATTTTTGTCTGCAATTGGGAATAAAATAGGTTTTTTTATAGGGTTAGAACCAAATTAAGCATCCAAACCTGACAGAAGGTGGGTGTGGTTACAAGTGGAAGTGGACTTGAAATATGGGATATTAGATGAAATTGAGTTGTTTTTTGGAGGCAGGGCTTGGATTCAGAGGATCGATTATTGGAAGATCCCATTTAGATGTTTCACCTATCATGAGGTTGGGCATACACATAGTTTTTGTGAAAATATTTATGTATCAAGATGCAGTGGAAGAAACTTTCGATTAAAAAAGGGGCAAAGTCAAAGAAAACTCTCAGGAATCTATCCCTTCTTAAGCTAATCAAACCTCTCATAATGTGCAAGCCTCACCAAAAGATGTTGGATTGGAGCTCTTTCAAGTGAATGAAGCAGGGGCTTCTCCTAGAAAGATCACATCCTCGTCTTTTCCTTCTCCTTTATCTCCTTTGGAATGTTTCAAAGATATTAAGGTGAATTTAGAGGCTAACAAGTTAAAATCAGAAGAAGAAATTTTAGTTATTCATTGTGTCCATCCCCCTATCCCAAATTCCATCCTTGTTTTGGCTTCCCCCTCTCTTAAGGCCTCCCCTATATCGTTGTCAGTAGCTGCCACTTTTTCGTCTTTAAACTTTGAAGAGAAAAAATGGGATAGGGAGCAATCCCTTCCTGTAGGAGTCCCAACATAGTCGAACTTGCTATTCTCTCAAGATCATGTTCCTCCCAAAAAGGGATACAAACTTAGGTCCAAGTTGAGGATAAAATATGATTCATCCTTGGTAGGTGGGTTGGAAATGGGAAATCCCCTTGCTCCATAGGTTGGGATCAAATCTCACCTGTTAAAATTCCAGCAAAAGGTTGTGATGGACATTAAAAGAGGAAAATAGTCTATGATTTAGAGGGCCCTTGGAGCAAGGAAACCCCTAACCAGGGTATCCCCATGATTTTTCTTTCTTTCAATGATCGTGAGGTTGGGGGAACCTACAAATTAACTGCCCTCAAAAGTCTCGTAAGATCATATAGCCTAGGGATTATTCTTATTCAAGAAACAACGATTGCATGTGAAAAAGCTCGTGTAATCTTTGAGCCTTAGCTAAAATATTGGTCTTTTTGCACAGTGGAAGTTTTTAGTCTATCGGGTGGCATGTTAAGAGCTTGGATTCTTGACTTTAAATAAATGTCATTGTCCATTCTAAGTTCGGTCATCCTAGTAGATTTGGTGGTCAAATAATTTGGTATCCAACTAAAAGTTTTAAATGTATATGATGTTGATATTATGGTAGTTGCGGGGGGTATTTACCTCCACATGTAAACCTGACGAGAATAGAATATTTCGGGAAGCAAGAAGAAACCCTAATTACTTGGTTAATAACCCTAGAATACAAGTCGACTCAAGAGAATGACTTGTATTAGTTTACTAGCCTCCAAGAGAAGAAGTCGGCTAAACGAAATGTTATATACTAAAGAATTAGCACCCAGAATGAGAAGTCGGCCCAGGTAGTCTGCCAAAAATAGTATAAATACAGGAGGTCGGTCTTCATTCTGGCCAATATTCTCAGAACTGCAAAAGAAACACTTGTGTGCACTGCAGTTGGCTAGTTTGTGTACAAGTTTAGAGGAAAGTTGTTGTTGCAGCTGCTGCAACTAGAAGATTTCGGTTTTGGCTTGGACTCTCTCTTGGTTATGGTTTGGACACTCTGATCAGCTCTTGTTTCTCTTGCTTGGTGCGCTATCCTTGGAGACCATATTGGGAATCCTTATATTCTAACATATGACACGTATTTGGATAGGATACCATATTGGGAATCCTTGGCAGACCCCGGAATTTTTAATGATACACCCATTATCATAGGTGGATACTAATCTAACTTTTTCATTATGAGAGGTGTGGGGGATTCATCCTAGACAGGACCCATTGGAAGAGTTTCTTATTATTTATTTTTAAGGCATAAATTGGTATATGTTGAGCCATCCAAGTTAGTTCCCACTTGGAGAAAAGAGAAACTTTAGAAAAAACGATGAAGCTATTTCGAAAAGGATTGTTCAATTCCTAATATCAGAGTCCTTGATAGGGAATTCCTTCCTTATTAAGGCTTGGGTAGCAACGGGTGGGATTTTTTATCATCCACCGATTCTATTCAAAATGGAAGTAGAAGACTGAAAGCTAGTTCCCCCCTCAAATTTAATCATGCATGGCTTCAAGAAGAAGACTTCAAAAATTAATTGAAGACAACTGGGTTCCCCTTAGCTAGCAACTATCCTCTTCGTATATGTAGCAGTTCACAAATAACTTATCCAAAGTGAAAGGAAAATTAAATAATGGTATTCCTTGTTCAGGGAGAAGACACGCGCTCTTCTTAAAGAAACAAATCTCAAGATAAGTGGAATATATGAAGAAAAATAGTCTGGTATTTTCACCGAAGAGAATTGATCAAAAATAAGGTCTCTGGAAGCAATTCAACGAGATCTTCTTGAAAAAGAATAAATAACATGGTTCCTTAAGGGACATACCATTTGGATATAGGAGGGTGATAATAATACTAAGTTTGTTCACCAATATGGAAATTACCATAAAAATCTCAATATTGTATGGGAAATTCAAAATCATGAAAGTGAGGTGGTAAGATCATTTAAAGAAAAAGCGGAAGCTGGAGTTCATCATTTCATATCTCTTTTTGAAGAACCTCAAGGCTATCCCATTCATGAGATTATTTAGATCCTTAAATTGATTCCATGGTCAATTTATTATGAAATGAATAACTCCCTGGAAGCTGAGGTGATAGAGGATGAATTATGAAGTAGTCAATCTTCTATGAAAAAAGGAAAGAGTCTCAGTTTGGATGGCCTGTCGATGGAATTTTACTTGGGATTCTACGATCTCCTAGAAGGGGATTTGTTGAAAGTGGTGTGGGAATATCAATGATCCCTTAATATGATTGTAGCTCTAAATTATACATTCATTGTTATTATAACTAAAAAATAGGATGCCTTAACCTTCAATGACTATATGACGATCTCATGTTGTAACGTCATCTATAAACTAGTGTCAAAACTAATCGCCCAAAGGCTCAAGCCCATTCTTAGCCAATTAATCTCAGAGGAACAATTAAACTTCATATAACATCATCAAATCCATGATGTGGTGGCCCTAGCCTAGGAGGCTCTTCATCCAATTAAGCTATCTAAGCATGAGGTAGTGATCTTAAAAATTGATTTATCAAAGGCTTACAAACGGGTCAATTGGACTTGTTTCTTGATATTTTTGGATATAAAATGTGTTCAAAGTTTTGAAACGTCCAACATTTCGAGTGGACATTCCACCCATCATCAAGTACCATTAATTTTTTTAAGTTTTAATCTCCACCATGGGGTCATCCCTATCTCCATGGTCACTAATATTTTTATAGAAAATTTTGAGTCCTTAGCCTTAAATAACTTTCATCTCAAACATAAATTCTCTTTTATATTTGTTGATGATACCTTCATCATTTGGCCTCRTGAACATCCCTCTCTAATATCCTTCTTTAACCATCTAAATAGCATTTCCCCCCATATCCAATTCATTAGAGAAATGAAAAATGATAACTCTCTTCCCTTTTTGGATGTTCTTGTATTTCGTCTTCCTAAMGGCTCCCTTACTCACAAAGTTTACTAGAAAAATACCCATGCCAATAGATATCTGCAAGCCCAATCCCATCACCATCCTGCTCAAAAATYCATTGTTCTAAAAACTCTAATTACCCGAGTCGTCTGAATCTTTGCTCCCCAATTCCTTGAGAAAAAAAAATCCTACCTAACCAAAACCATTATGCTCAATGGTTATTCCAGCTCTCAAATTAAAAAATCATTTTTCTCAACCTACAATCATAAATCGAACGAATCTTCCTCCTCGTCCCTCCTTGATCTTATTTATCTTTCCTACATCCAAGGAACTACTAACCACATTTCTAAAATTATTGCTAAAAATATTATCAAAACCATTTTCAAACCCTTTAAAACCTTTAAACGGTCATTCATATATGCTAAAGACAAAACTTGCCCGACATTAGGCCCATGGGTTTAGCAAATTCCTTGCTCCTGTGGAAAATCATACATCGACCAAAATAGTAGATCCTTTAAAGCCCATCTCAAAGAACACATCATTGAGACCACCCACAATCACATCACTAAGTCATCTATTGTTGAACACTCTTTCAAATCTAAACACCTAATTTGTTTTGACCGAACCAAAATCCTAGCCTCAACACTCTATCACTCATCACGCGTCATTTGAGAAACTCTAGAAATTGAAAAACATCCTAATAACTTTAATCGTGATGATGGGTACAAACTTAGCCAATCATGGAAGCCTATCATTTATTGCCTAGGTCGTCAAACCTAATTTATGTCACCTTGCTTTATTCTCTCTCGACTTCCCCTTTCTCCTTCCTCGTCTCCTTCCTCTTAACCCTTCTCATTCGTTTATCCTCCTTCGTTTTCATTTTCTTATTTCCTAGATCCTCTTATCGAAGGCCTTGTATCTACCTTCTCTTTCATCTTTCCTAATTTTCGATACCTAGTTTCATATCTCCCCCTTTTAATTTTAAGCCTCTGTTAATTATTTAATCAATTAATTCTTAGCTCATCTTTTAATTATCTTAATTAAGTAATTCATTAGTTTAAAATTTTATAAAAAAAATTGATTTATCTCCTTGTAAGATTTTCATTAAATTATTTTATCATTAATTTCTTAACGACTATGTTGATATTTATCCTCTCTCAATTATCCCTCCTAATTTTTTATATTTATTTTCATCTCTCCCCCCTTTTCAATTTTTAAACCTTAGCTAATTATTTAATCAATCAATTAATTAATGATTCTTACTCATCATTTGATTAATTTTATTAAATAATGTGTTAGTTCTAATTTATTTTATTATCATTTTAAATTAATTTATCCCATGATTTTCTGATCATTACATTATTTTATCACTAATTTTCTGATCATTACATTATTTTATCATTAAATTCTTAATGACTATCTTATTCTTTGTCCACTTATCCACATTTCCTCAATGGTAAAAAAAATTCCTTTAAATCCTATCCTCAACACTCTTTTCAAACTTCACAACTTCAATGGTTCCTCATGATGAGTGGAGTATCCACTCAAAACGTTGGACATTTCTAAACTCCCGACACATTGTATATCCAAAAATCTCAAGCAACATGATGACGAACTGTGAAAACATGCAAACTCTGATTCAGACGGACTTACTTATGCTTGATTCTCTTGTAGTTGGGAATGAATGTTAACATGCTGAATTGGATAATGGGGTGTATGCAATCAATTTCCTTTGTTAGTTTGATCAATTGCACCCATTCTAATTTCTTGTGAGTGTCACAAGGTCTAAGACAGGGGTGTCCCTTATCGCATTTCCTTTTTCTATTGCAATATTATGGCCTTAGAAAAGTTATTGCCGATGCAAAATCCAAGGGAGTACTAAGAGGTATAAATATTTCTTAGTCTGAGACCTTGTCTCATCTTTTATTTTTGGACAACATTGTGTTATTTGTTGCAGAATCTCTTCAAGATATTAGATATCTAAAGTACATTTTGTCATTGTATGAGAAATATATAGGAATGGATTCACAAAAGACTTTCTTAATCTCCAATCTGCTCCCTGATGGTATGATGGATGAGTTAGGAAACCTCTTTCTTACGTGCGTAAGGACTTGGATTCAGGTTTCAAGTACTTGGATTTTTTTTTAAACCAAATTATTACAAATTTGTCGATTGGATCTAATCATATAAAAAAGTGGAATCTCACATTTATTTATGGGTGAATAGATTGCTCTCAAGAGGAGGCTATTTGATTCTTATTATGTAAGTTTTGGAAAGTATACCTATGTTCTGGACATCTATCTCTTGTGTCCCAAAGGGTATTCAGACAAAAATCTAGAAGAAAAWTTTTCAATACTTGTGATCAAGCAACCACAATTTAGATGGCATTCCTCTGGTTAAATGGTCAACAATTCTGACGCAAAAAAATCTTGGGGATGGGGTTTAAAAAATATTTACTTATTTAGCCAATCATTAGCTGCAAGGAGCCTTTGGAGATTCACTCACAATTTCTCTCTTTGGGGACGAGTAATGAGTTCTAAATACCTAGTAGGAAAATTGATGGAGGAATGGTACAAAGACCCTAGAAAGTTTGCAAAACATGGATCCATCATATGGAAGGCTTTTGTTGGGGATTTCTCTCTTCTTGATAATTAGATAGTGTGGAAGGTGGGAGATGGTAGGGAAATTAGAAATGGGTAATATTCTTGGCTAGGATCAATCGATGGATTTTGTCTCTCTACTAGAATGGTTAAATCACTTCATAATGCCAACATTCTTCCTCACTGATGTAAAATATCAATCCCCTCAAGAATGGGGTCGCAGAGGATGAAAACTGGAAGAGGTTATAGGACTAAATGATCATGAAGTAGCCGGATTATTTTCGACACGAAATGAGAGCAGAGATATAACACAAAAATATATAGAGATATTGCAAGAGAGACAATAATATAAAAAAGATGTGTCGGAAATATAACAAGAGGCACATATATACAGTAATACACAATTTCTATTAATGAGTGAAATGTACAAAACTGTAGAAATACAGAATGAAAAACTCGCTAGAATGGTGGCAGCTTATCTCTGAGAAGAGATGTGACAGCTACTCACATTTTCAAGAAGATGATTACAATGAGGCTCTAAAGGCCTTTTTAATATAAAGAAAATCGAAAACCCTAACCCCAGAAAATGAAAAGCCAACAGTTTTGTGGACCCTATTTTGGGTAGTTTGGTGTATCAAATTCTCGGGGGCGTAACTTTGGCATATGATCTCCATTTGGGGCGCACGATAGCTCATTCAAAAGGTATCAATGAGGTGATTCATGTTGGGGGATCAATAAAAGCCTTTGGATATCATTGAGGTGCTATATCTCGAAAAAACTTCATTTAGGCCCTCAAAATGGCCCAAAAAGTTTAGAAACTGAAAACCTGCTAAAAATAGTAAGTTGTCAGAAGACTATTTTGTACGAGTTGGAATAGGTGTGTGGCCATCGATATCCACCTAGATCATCCTCTGGATTCATTCATAAGATCTAAAAACCATGAAAACACACAAGAATGGAAAATAATTATCTTTTATTCCTTCTCCATCTTGACTATTACAATGGAAGTTCAACCTCTTATAACTACTATTTGAGATTTTTGAAAACAACTAATTTTAGAAAATTATCGTGTGACTCTAAAACTGACCAATAACTAAGAGCTAACTAGAGAGACACTACTTTTCAACTTGCTTTTCTGATTAGGTGTATAAACTAAGATATAACTGATAATTACTAATTTAAAAAGTTTCAAAAAAACACTAAACCCCCAATTTGAGACCTTATATGAAGGAATTTGGCCCCGGAAAAGTGTTGAAACGATATCCAAATTGAAGGATAGGATTGAAATGGTAGTGAAATCTTTGATACACAACTCCTTGTAAAATTTCATCCCAATCGGATAACCGAGTCAAAATTTATGACCCTCGGAAATCCCTGCATCAAAAAGTAAAATGTGTTTTTACTAAATGGGATGCATCACAATTTTTTGGCCACATTTACTACTCCTACAACATGCTAAGTTGAAGAAGATAAAGGGTTTCGATTTAAATAATGGAGATAACAATATTTTACATGAATCTGGGTTTTCTTTTCTTCTTACAAAAGTCAGATTGTTGCATAGATGTTAGATAATAAAGATTGCATTGTCATAGGTCTTGTGAATAATGTAGATGAAAACAATTCTATTGAAGGAAATGTTTTGGAGTCTTTCTTATTTCGTTTTCTAGCAAAGGAATCGATGTTTCCCTATGACATTTGCTTGTTGAAGTTATAGGTTGGCAACCTTGTATCTTGGCCAATAAAAAAATGGTGGATTTCAATAAAGGTTCATTATTAAATGTTAAAATCATTAATCAGTTTGAAGGTTCAACGACATGAATGAACCAAAATTACAACATTAATTTCATGAGAGAAAAGATGAATCTACTCCACCAGTGTTCTTCACAACCAAATTATATTACCACTGGAATAATTTCAAATGTTATAGAATGAGACTTGGTGCACTTTGCACCACTAGATGATAATGAATTTGGAGTTTTGATTCAGAAAATCGTCATCCATTATGAGAAATGTTGCTTATTAGAAATTTCTCTCTAAAGATGTCTTGCAAACTACTTGCTTGAATTTAGTGATGCCCCTTTAGATGTGATATTAACAAAAATGCAAAGGAACCTAGTGTCAAATTTTGGGAAGTATTCAAAGGACATCCTTTGCAAATGGTGTATCCACCTATGGATAATGTAGATTGTACTGATATAAAAATTGTGACAACAAGGCCATACAATCATGTAAAACATCAAATTAGGATTGTGTCTTTGAAAAGGAAACATTTGATGAAAGTGCATGATATGCAAAAATAAGCACTACATTTTGTTGTAAAAAAATGTATTTCTAAAATTCCATTTCATTGAATGGTTGAGGGTAATAACAAGGTGTGTCTCATGAATGAATATTCAAATATGGATAATTCAAATACTTATATACCTAGGTTGGGTAAGAAAGAAAATGATATTAGTAATGTCTTGATTCTTCTCATTCTTTCAATTGGTATGCTTAGACATGAAAACAATAATGGGGGCTTTGGCCACTTTAGTCTTTCATTTTTGGAGATGGTTTCAAAATTCACTATGACTTCATTAGGTAAATGTCTAAAGGATCTTGAAGAAACAATGGTGGATCAATATGGGGATTTGTTTTACAAAATGGGAACATCAAATCACTCGTTGCATGAAGCTCTATGACAATCTAATGTCAAAAGTGTCCTCGGACACAATTTTATTAATAAGGGAAAAAATATCACATATGAGAAACGTAAGGGCTATGGGACAAAATCCACCTCACGTGGAATAACAAATGGGTTTAAATACACAAAAAACTATAACCAAAAAATAAAATTGACTAGAACTAACTACAATTGACTAAAACTAACTTGGACACCTCACGTGAGCATGAAAGTATCCTTTACATTAATGTTTTATTAAATAAAACATTTATTCACTAACACCTATTTTGGACAATAATTCCTAACAATCCCCCTTTTGATCCAAAATCTCTTTGGAAAGAACACCAAGTTCAGCTCTGAACTTAGTGAACTTAAGTCTTCTAAGAGACTTAGTGAAAATGTCGGTCGTTTGATCCTCTGTTGGATAGTAAGTTGGTTTGATGATTCCCTTGATAACGAGAGTTCGCAAATAATGGTACTTTGTATCAACATGTTTTTTCTTTGAATGAAAAACTAGATTTTTTGGCTAACTTTATCGCTAATTGACTATCGATGAATAAGGAAGTAGCTTCATTTTGAACAACTTTAAGATCCTGCAAAATTCTTCACAGCTATACTATTTCACAAGTTGTTGAGATACATTTATCTTCTACTGTTGAATTTTCAATTGTGGCTTGTTTCTTACAACTCCGGGATACAATAGTTGATCCCATGCTCATTAAATAATTGTTAAGGTTTAAGCTATTATTAGAGTTCTTTGCATTTCACTAGATAACAATAGAATAATATAGGATCACTGAGAAATACACAATCACAAGAGACACATCATTTAAGAGATAACTCAAACAAATACAGAAAGTCC
>SNQJ01S0059070.1:5149-34853 GCA_010110895.2 Picea sitchensis
GTTTGCAGGCCAAGATTGTTGCGGCCATTTGTGTCATGACATCATTGATCCTTTTGATGATGTTTCCTCGCATCCCCATGTCAGTGTCATATTTCTTTTCATCTCTTTCGCGGGTGCTTTCTCCTTTGTTTTATTGTCGAGAAATTGCGTGAGATCCATGCCCCGGGATGGAAGCCCTGTAATGTGCATGATGAGCTCCACGTCTATCAAGACGAGCTTGTAAAACCATATATCTCCGCCATCTGTGACTTCCATCAATTGTTTGATGCAATTGTTTGCGTACTGTCCTCTGCCAAAGTGTGGTAGATCTAGAAGACCTAAAATCCCCATTTTCGCCAATCCTGTTTCCCACTGGAGTGGTTGATCAATCGGTTCCTCAACTGCATTCACACCCACAGTCTGTAGGTATACTTTCTTTAAAAACTCTGAGAACTTTTCCATTTCTGTTACATCGTGGTCCGAGTATTTTATCTTCTCGACATGACCTAGCAAGTCTGATTTTACTCGTACCCCATCTGGTATACGCGGAAAAACAAGGGCTACGATGGGTTTCTTGCGTGGTGACCTAGATACCTGCTGCTTGTCTTTCTTCGACAGTGGCTAGCTTGAGGTTCAAGCCTCCATCGGTCATACTTCGGAAAACCATTCTGGCCATCCCATGACATCTTCAACTGTTCCTTCCGGTGGGTGGTCTGACACAGTTGTTTGAGATTTGTCTGGCTCGACTGTTGTTGCTAGATTTGTAGCCGTCCCATTAGTTCTTGGAGCTCATTCAGGGTTATCTAGTTGCCCTTCCTTCAGGGTTACTGTGCCCTGCTTCTGTTTTTCCTGTGCTTCTATATGCATATCCACATTCATGCCCTCACGTGCTGGTTGTTGGATTTATTCTACCACGGTTGTGGGGTTTATCAGTGTCATATCTGGTGAGGGGATTTCGTCTATATTGACGATCTCTGGTGGCTACTGTTTGCCTTCATCCAACTGTACCTGTGCCTGGTTCTAACTTTGGAGTATCAGGCAATCTAGGTTGACTCTTCTTGTTTTGGTGTTGCCATAGTGGTGATTTTCAATCGCTCACTGCACTCTGTAGCTTCTGCAACCTCTGTGAACTTTGCTCTGTGCTCTGTATGCGCTCTCGCTCTCTATTTTTTTCAGTCTCGCAATGAGCTGTTTGTGACCCTGTCCGTGTTTTGTATGGGCATCGTATGAAACTTTTCGAAGACACTACCTTTATTATGTATTCAATGAACCTCTAGTTCCTTTGTACTTGCCATTACTCTACATAGCCGTCTCCTTTTGGCATGATTAATGCGACGTCCTGTCGGTCCTTTCTGACATTCATTTCCACATAACTCCATCGTTTTGTACTGATTTTGCTGTCTTTTCTTTTCCTACTTGCTTCCATCGTGACCTGGCCATTGGCCTTGTCCTTGACGAGTTTGTATTCCTAAGTGTGCGTGGTCCTTCTTCTTTCGGCACACTATTCTTCTGTGGGTACTTTTAATATCCTGTTTTTTTTTTTTTTATTGCGCGGTGACTTTTCAAGTTGTGGGTGGTCGACTATCCTTGTACAATTTCGATCGATTCTTGTTGATCATCCCTCTGAGTTCTGCGCTTGCTAAGTCTTTCAACTGTACATTTCCCCCATCTGTGACATTTTTTACTTTGTACGGTCCTAACCAGTGCATTCTAATCTTTCTTGGGTGTTGAATGGATTTGCTATCATACATCAACACTAAATATCCTTCCTTGAAAGTTTTCTTCTTGATGTGTCTGTCATGCCAAGCTTTGTCCCTTGCTTTATGAACTTGTTGGTGGAACCCTGCTAGGATACGATCTTCCTCCATGGTCATCAACTGATTTAGTCTCTCTTGTACTGCGCCTCATTCCGTCATGTGTGTGATTGCTGCTACACGCAAACTAGGTACCAAAAATTCTAATGGCACCACTGCTTCTTGGCCATATACCAGTTTAAATGGCGTGTGTCCTGTCAAATTTTTGCACGTGGTCCTGTAGGCCCACAATAATGTTTGGTATTTTGAGGTTCCAATCATCTCCGTTGAGATTACAGATCTTTGTCAGTGCATTCTCAAGGATTTTGTTAAATTCTTCTACTGTGCCATTTTCTTGTGGGTGGTATGGTGTGCTCTTCTGATGATGGACTTCAAATTCTTCAGTCATAACGTTGATAGTGCTATTAATGAAGTGTGTGCCTTGGTCGCTTATCAAAATTCTTGGGCACCCAAATCTAGTGATTACTTGTTCAAATAAGAAGTTTGTTGTTGTTTCTGCGCTGCAATCCTTCAATAGTGCTGCTTCTGCCCATCTTGTCAAATATTCTGTCGCGGTGATAATGTACCTTGCTCCTGTTCTTTTTGTTGGTGGGTTGACTAGTCCTACAAAGTTTGTTTCCCATTTATCAAATGCCTGTAATGTTACTTGTGGTCGTAATGGCATCTCGTCCCTTCTATTGGGTTTACCAACCCTTTGACAGGCGTTGCATTTCTGGCAGTACTCCTTCGAATCTTTATGAATGGTTGACCACCATAGTCCTACGCGCAATACCTTTTGCATGGTATCTTTGCCTATGTAATGTCCTCCTGGTATTCTCTCATGGGATTCTGTTAAAAATCTTGGTATTTCGTGTTCTAACACATATCTTCGCAATATGCTATCTGCGCCCATTTTGTATAAGTGTCCTGCGATCAGTTGATAGTCTTCAGCCCAAACTACCAGGTTTTTCTTCTGCGCGATGTTGTATTCCTGTGATGCAACACATGTTCTTAAGTACTAAGTAATATCTGAAAAGTATTCATCAACGATCTGGACTGAAAATAACTGTGCGTATGGGAAGTTTTCCTCTAAATTCGTAGGTTCTTACCCGTTTGTGACCCTTGATAGATGGTCAGGTCCTGCATTCAATTTTCCCGGCTTGACTATTACTTCAAAGTAAAATTCTCGAAATAGTAGTAACGAAACCATTTGTTGGTTATCAATATATTCTATCTGAGTTCGTATTGAGTGACCCAGGTTTCATGTCTGTTCGGGGTTCCAACAAAGCCTCTAAAACTATCGACCCTCCTAGTAAACCAGAAGGCATCACAACGCACAGGGTGCACTATGCCATCTCACCCGAGATAGTCTTAATGGGTGGATAAAATAATCATGTGCTTGCAGCCTAGGATTGAGTGGAATATCTGAGAACTGTATGCTAAAAGTGCTATTGTAACCGATTACCGCAGTACACTGTTATCAGGATTTATGCAAAAAATATAATAACTCATTCATTTAGCTTATCAATATCTACTGAAAGACAATAAACAGACACATGCATTCAATCATATAACACATATGTTACCATGGTTCACCCCCCTGGGCTACGTCAACAAAGATCTGTCTCTTATCTCTTTTATTATAGTCATTCCAAACTACTGTGCCACGTGCTTTACAACTCTTCGCAGTCGGGTTAAAATCTATTATGACACGGACCAGATCGCACCGGGATCCTCATCCCACCATCTAACCCTCAAGACCTACCCTCCTCAATCCTCTCTGGCTCAACAACTTACAAAAGTTGGTCATACATCAGAATATTACATAGCCTTCGCTTCCTTGTATTCGCCTCTCTATATCTCTATCAACTTACTACAACAATCATCTCTTCAAACGGTTCCATCTTAATAGTACTTTGGTAATTGTTGTTGTATGAAAACTCTACCAGTGGTAAGAAGTCCTCCCAATGTTTCTGATGGTCCATTGCATACATACACAACATATCCTCCAAAATATATTTCATTCTCTTTGTTTTCCTATCTGTCTCAGGGTGATATGCTGTACTAAAATTCAGCTGCGTTCCCAAGGCCTCTTGGAAACATGTCCAAAATTGTCTTGTAAACACAGATACTTGATCAGATATGATCCTTCTTGGTACACCGTGCAATCTCACAATATCCATGACAAAAACTCTAGCTATGTCTGGTGCTTGATGCGTCGTATGTACTAGAATAAAGTGTGCACTCCTTCAGAGTGTCAACTATCACGAAAATCGAATCGTGTCTCCTTTCCTTCAATGGAAACCCAACAATAAATTCCATCGAAATGACCTCCCATTTCAATTTAGTAATAATGCGTGGCTGTAACAATCCTGCCAGATGTCTATGTTCAACCTTCACTTGCTAACATTCCAGACATCTCGCTACGTAACTGACTATGTCTTCTTTCATTCCTTTCAATAAGAATAAAGGTTTAAGGTCTACCTTCATCTTCATGACTCCCAGATGACCCATGTACACTTCTCGATGCGCTTCACTCAAGATAAAACTTCTTATTTCATTGTTAAGCGACATGTAAATTCTTCCGTTAAATTTCAACAATCCATCGTTGTCTAAAGAATAATCTTCAAACTTTGGTACCATCATGGTATTTCGTCCAATATTATCCTAACTTCTTTGTAGAATTCATCATCTATCTGTAATGTTAGAACATTTTCTCGAAGATTTTTCTTAATAGGTATTATCGAGAATACACATGGTCTCTGACTGAACGCATATACTACTATGTTCACCATTCCTTTAATGCAAGTAATCTCAAAGTTATATCTCTAAGTAATTCTGACCAATGCCTCCATCACACGTTCAAGTGATTCTGAGTAAATATATGTTGTAATCTAGAGTGATCTGTCTTTAATTAAAATTTTCATCCAATCAGATAATGTCTCCATACTCTCAAGGCATATACAGTTGCTAATAACTCCAAGTCATGTGTTGTATAGTTTTCCTCACGCCTTCTCCATTTCCTTGAAATGTAAGTGATCAATCAACCGTCTTGCATCAAAACTCTGCCTAAACCTTCCTTGGATGCATCCATGCATACCAAGAAGTCTTTTTCCATGTAGGGGACCTTCAATATCGATGTTATCATTAAAAAATCTTTGAGCTTTTGAAATGCTTCCACGCATTTCTTAGTCCATATGAACTTCTTGTTTTTCTTCTGCAATTCCGTTATTGGATTTGCTATTTTCAAAAATCCCTCGATGAATCACCGATAATATCCTGCTAAAACCAGAAAGATACATACTTCTTGTACGTTTGTTAGTGTTGGCCATTCCATAATGGCCTCTATTTTCACTGGATCCACAACGATACCTTCACCAAATATGATATGTCTCCAGTAATGAATCTTTGATTGGTAAAAAGAACATTTCGATAGCTTCCCCTACAATTTATTTTCTCTGGACACTGTAGAACCAATCTCAAGTGTTCATCATGCTCTTATTTCGTACACGAATAAATCGGTATGTCATCAATAAATACTTGAACAAACTTGTCCAAGTATTCGCGGAACACCCCATTCATCAAATTCATGAATACCCCTGGGGCGTTCATCAATCCAAATAGTAAAACTGTAAACTCATAGTGTCTGAATCTTGTCTTAAAAGTGGTCTTGGGGATATCTTCTTCCTTGATCCGTAATTGATGTTATCCCGATATTAAGTCAATGTTTGAAAATACCGTTGCTCCTTTCATTTGGTCAAATAGATCGTCAATTATTGGCAACGGATACCAGTTCTTGACCATTTCTTTGTTCAAATGACGATAGTCAATACAAAGTCTCCATGATCCATCCTTCTTTCTAACATAAATCACTGGCACACCCCACAACGATACGCTCATATGTATAAGTCCGAAATCCAACAAATCCTTTAATTACATTTTCAACTCCTGCAATTACGATGTTGACATCAAGTAGGGAGTTATTGCAATAGGTTCAGTTCCAAGTTTCAAGTCTATTGTAAACTCCAACTCTCCTTCGGGCAGCAAATCTGGTAATTCTTCTGGAAATACATCGAAAAACCTTCATACTATAGGAAGGTTTTATAATCCTTCTGCCTCTCCCTTTTTCTTTTAGCACTAATATTGCATATATCTTGCATCCCTTGTGCATACTCTTATGTAGTTGTAGGGAATAAATAAACCTCAAGGACACTCCTTGGTTTCTTCCTACAATCACTCTACTTTTTCCCAAATCATCCATCAAACTTAACCATTTCGTCTTACAGTTAAGTATCACATCATGTGATTCCAACCAATCCATACCTATCACTATGTCATAAATCATAATATTGTGACGTATATGTTGTCCTTCATGACAAAATCACCCAATTTAATGCTACAGTTCGTAACCTTTCCTCCAAACTTTTGTTTGGCACCCGATGCCATTTCTACGTATATGAACTCGTCCTGCTCGAATTCCTTTACCTTAATTCTCTTTAGCGTTGAACTAGAAATAAATATCTCTATAGCACATGGATCTATCAATATACTAAAATTTTGATCTACGATCATACTTGATCTCTCGAGCACAATGGACTAGTGATCGACTTGACAGTTATTCACCGCTGCATGTATCTTGTGGGCCTTGCCCAAATCTCCAACAATAGTGGGTCTAGATGATTTAGTCTCTCTGGCCTTCTCAATTGAACAATCTCACTGGTAATGTGGATGCCCACATGTCCAACATCCAGTCTTTGGGCCAATGCTCCTGGTCCCCGAAGTAGAAGTTGTTGGCCTAACAGTCTATGATCTTAGTCTGTTCTGCTGAAAAAGCCTAGAATGTTGTTGCTACTATGAATGTGGTTTCTGCTACTGCTGTGATCCTCTATAAGGAGTCTTCTGCTAAGGAGTATGTCGTTGTGATGTCGATAACATAGGTCCTCTGGGCATATCTTGATTCCTAGAAGTTTGTCTAGAAGGAGTCTCTCTATTACCCCCACTGTTCAGTTCTTCCTCATCTATGAGTGCCTTCTGAACTGCATCATGCAACGTTTGAGGCATTAGGATCCTCACCTTCACGTGAATGTTCAAGTTAAGGCAGAACAAAAACTTGTTGACCTTTATCCTTTCCATGTTCAGATGTGGAGCATACCTAAGTAGCTCCATAAACCTGACATCATACTTTCACACCATATGGCCACCCTGTCGTAAGGCGTTGAACTCATTAATTTGGTGCTCAAAGAATTCCTCAAACAAATGACTCTCTCTGAACCGTTTCTCAAACAACTCCCATGACACGTATTTGACGACCATGTTTAGTTGATGTAGGAGCATCTTCCACCAAAGTAGAGCGCTCCCTTTCAGTTGAAATACCACCATGCATAATTTCATTTTGGAGGTGTAATCACAAAGTGTGAAGCACATCACCATGTTCTCCAACCATGCCTCGGTGGCTAAGCCGTCCGGGGCACCCCAGAACTTGGGAAACTTCACCTTCTCAAGTTCTCTGTGTATGCTACTTCTACCAGCTAGAGCACGCTATGAACCCTCATTGGGCATAGACGCTCTACCCTCATCTTGATCCAGGCGATTGATCAATCCCTGTGACATCCTCTGGAAGGATCTCATCATACCTACCACATCTCCCACAACAACTTGGTCCTACTTAGGGGTTTGTTCTTCTCCCTTGGGGTTAGACCCCTCCGACGTTTATACTATCAGAGGTGTCAGACCTCTTTCTCCAGCACCACGTCATCTACTTCCCCTATGTCCTCTTACCATGATTACATGCATGAACAATTTCATATTGATAAGCAATACATATTTATCATTTAGTTAACACAATGGTAGGCGTAACGGTCCAATGTTTCACATTTGAACCTGCTATAATACTATATGTAAAGACCCCTCCGTTATTGCATAAATGTAAGTGAGTACAATTGAAGTATTTTTTTTTTTAAGCATTAAAATTTAGAATAAGAGATAAGTGACAATAATCAAACTTCAACACTTACACATTCTATTACCATCTACATCATTACACAACAAGAATCAAATACAACATCGTGATACTAAAATATCTATTATCACATCCCGATAACACATATGTCTATTCTCCCAACCTACTCTAGAAGGTTTTAAGGTCATTTCCTGCTTCCAAAAAATTCCCTCCCTTTTTCTATTTTCCTGAATTCGTTTCTCCCTTTCTTTGCCCCCTTCTACACTTACCCGTTTTTTCACTTTTCTTTTTTCCCTCTTACTATCCCTTTATATTTCTAACACTTAGTCACATTTTAGACTGCAGGTTTCCATGTTGGTGGACTTACATTTTCTCACATACATCTATAACTTCACTTCACGAGTCCGACCGACCGACGTGTTGTTCCATACTTAGCCGATTTTACGATTGCAGGTTCCTGGGTTGACGAGATGGATCTTTCATGTTCCCATGTTCCATGATAGACATATTGCACCAAAGAGTTTCGCAATCTACATTTCGATCCATGGACTCCCCAAACTGCCTAAGTGTCATTATTCTTACATGACTCCATTCGACCACCTCGCTATTCCATACTTAGCCGATTTCACACCTCATACAATCGTGGGCTCTTGGGTTCGCGGGTTACTGGGTTCACAAAAAATCTCAAGTCACATATTGTCTTCGTCCGTCCCCACCACTCTCGTGCATTTCCCAATGCACATTTACTATGATTTTAATGCTAATAACTTACCATACACGTTTGAAGGGATGGTCATTAATAAGCGAAAGGCTCGAGGAGACCTCCTATTAAAGCACATTAAACAAGATTTACGGAGGATTATATTATCTCCCACCAACGTTCATTCCTAATATAATTTGGAGCAAGGGAACGTTGTCGTCGACTTATGGCAGCAAGTCGACAACAGTTTTGTTGAGACACACTGAATATTTTCGGGCGCGAGGATCAGACTTTTCAGTGGTCCAAGGCATATTCCTATTATTCATCCCCTTCTACCCAGAAGGAAATAATCTGGACATTTGGAATTGCACGCACAGGGTGTGTCCCGAAAGTTTTTGATTGCAAGGAGTTGGTCACTTGGTGCACTAAGAGTTACATTCCAAGCCAGTGGATCATCCAATTGTGGGACCATTCCCCTGTCTCTCTATCACTTCATGTTTTCCGTAGGATGTTGAGGCTTCCCGAGCCAACACTCACCTTCAAAGGTGAATATTGCAAGGAGTTTTAAAAAAAACATGAAAATGGACTCGACCTATTACCTAAATTCCTAGATAACCCACCATCCGTCCCCAAGGACATCACAAGATTGCAGGTTGGCGCATTTAAAAATTCCTTCCTGGAAATTGCATGGATTTTTACAAGGATAGAAAGACAAGAAACCACGACCAACATCTCCCGAATGATTCTTTACATTATTTATTTTACGGTCAAGGAACAGACCATCTTAGATTGGGGTAAGTTGATTTCCATTGAAATATCTTCCCAATTGGCGCAATACAAGAAGGAGAAGAATTTTTTTATGTAATCTTATTTGGTCTTTGTGATAGTGCATTGTTGTCAGTTCCCCAGATTATCTAACTACAAGAAGGTAAACTGTGAGTTTGACCTAGTAACCTTCTGGTATCAATCATTGTGGAGGCACAAGGTATCCCATCATTTTTATGAAGTCTTTAATGATTTTGTCTCAGTTTTTAAAGAATTAATGCTTGGAAAAAATGCTCCTTGGATGTCTGACCAGGCAAGTAAGTTCCTGGATAGGAAGGAGACACTAGAACAAATGGAAAATTATAACGTTATAAGGATTTTTGGATCCAAAGAAAATCCTTCCTTCCTTCCATGCCACATATATGAAAAAATGTTTGTTGTTGAGATAGCAAGGCAGTACACATACTGGTTGCATTTTTTCCATGAAAAGAGAAAAAAACAATCATACCTTTGCCTTGGAAAGTCGAGGATTTCATATTCATAAATATGAACAAGATTGATGAATTCACATGCCACTTCCACAACCTCAATTTAAAATATGCTAAAAAATTAAAGGGGTTCAACCCTAGTGGTATATTTGTAGAACATCTATTGGCTATTGGTTTTAGAAATTATTTCATTAAAACTATTCTGAATGAAGATGGAGATAGTGCCTCAGGATCTCCCACTCGTGACACTGGCGACTTGGAGAAAATACTCAACACCAATGAGTCATACAAACAGAGAGGAAAAGGTTTGAGTGAGAAAAGTGTCCAATCCCCTACTGTCACGCCGAAGAGTACAACATCTCGGAGCAGTGCTCCAACGACCTACCCAAGTAAGAAAGTCACCCATAGTTCTTCAGGTGGAGGAGGAGATAAGAAACCTCTTTCCAAAAAAATTGAAAGTTCTCATAAACTTCCCTTGAGGAAGAAACGAAAAAACATTGTGCAAGAAGAAGAGGGACCTCAGGGAGAAAGTGATATCCATGATCTCTCCCTCGAGGATATGAAACTAGAAATTAACATTGAGAAATTGTTCCCCAACGTCGACCAACTAGAGAACATGACTCACCAGAACCCTCAGATGGATATAATTGAGACTAAGACCTTCGACGAAGAAGAGTCTTTTGTATTTCAGAGCACTGATTTTGACAACGAATCCAAAAAATTGATTATTGAGAAAAGAGATGTAAAGAATAAGAAGGGGAAATCTCGTTCAGAGATTAACCTACGGAACATGCGACCTTCCCAAATTTCCTAGATACACAGAGCAACTGGATATTCTCTATACAACTCTATTGAAGGCCTTGAAGCGGAAAATGCCAGGTTAAAGGAGTGAATCAAAGAATTGGAGGAAGCTTTAATTCCCCTTCCATTACTTTCTAGCCCTTTAGCAATGATCGGGCCTACCACACCCGTGGAAAAGTTAAAAGGATCGACAAGCGTTCTCACATCAGCCCAAGGTTGTGTGGAAAATAATATCAAGAAAATAATGGAATTAATAATAGAGGCTTGGGAGATGTCAAAGAGCATGGTCTCTTTTGTAATGAGAGCACACACTTTTCATGAATATCTGCAAGCAGATTTGAAAAACGAGGAAGGTTTCTACCTCGATGCGGTTGTATCATTTGGTGTTAAAGTTACTAATATGATAGAGTTTAGAAGAAGAGAGGAGTATCTCCCTTCTTTGAACTGAATAAAACAACTGAACACATGTTGGAAGGAAAAGGTAAAAATCTTGAATAGTATTGTTCAAGCATGTAGCTAGGCCATAACTAGAAGAGAGGAATTATTCAAGAAGCTACCTCAGATAGAACTCGCTGGAAAAACCAATGAAGTCCAAGACCCAAAATTGATACTCAACTCATTGTTCTTAACCAAGCAAGCATTTGATGAACAAGTTGAGATATTTAAAGGGTTTTCATTTGAAAAATTCTATGGCATTCTTGAATATGGTGAAGATGACATGGAAAATTGGCTAGTTGATTATTCGATCAAAAATCAAGATATTGAGGAAGCATTGCAGAACATTTCTATTGATCTAAGGGACTTGGAAGGTGAAATATTCAATATAAAAAAATTTCATGAAATCAATGTGGCACCAATGAGGACCTACATCGAGGAGTGGTTCAAAAAGGCTGTCAATAAGCTCACAAGTGAAGGGAAAAGGAGGGTTGGGACAGTTCCTGTAACCAACGAGGAAAGCCATAAAAGGACATCAACGAGCAAGTGAAAAATCTTGAGATACCATCATAGTATTGTTGCCTTCAACCACCTACTTTCTTCTTTCTACGAACTTCATTCTTATACATATTTTCTTTATGGTCCGTGGGAGCTACAATCCTAGCCATTATGACAAACACATTTTAATTTCAGAGAATATAGATTGAAATATATATTTTTTAGAAATTCCAAGATAACTATTTTGCGAACAATATCAACTGTACTTTTTAACCCAGTTTTTATGAATATAAAGTATTTGAGCTTGATCTATTGTTATCTCAATTTGAGCTTCCCATGTACTACTCTGTCAAAGTTCTCTTATGCATGCGTTTCATTTTCTTTTAGTTTTCATGTGATCATAAATATTTAGCCCTACTATGATGGATGTGAGGAAGTTTTGTTTATTTGATTTAAATGTATGAATGTGTGTGTTTCCTGGTCCATTCTTAGGAACTCTCTTTTTAAAAGAAAAGAAAATATTTTCTGTTTTTTGTTATATCTATTTTACTTTCCTTTGACGAACTTCTTTAAAAGTTCCCATTTTATAAAGCTCGGACAGAGGAGTACCACCTCTATAAAAATGCAAGAGGATTCACATCCTCATGAGGTTACCGTTTCTGTCCTAACGGATTCAAGGGTCAACATTTTTGGCGACCATACTAGGGACATGAACTGAAAATTCAGAACTTGGCCCAGTGTTTTAAAAGAAATATTTGAATTTACCCCAGGGTAACCAACCCCATTTAGAAATTGGACTGAATAATCAACAAAGCATTTTTCACCAATTGTATAATTTGGTAATATCAATAGCCCAGACTTGAGAAGAGTTAGAAGGGTCCTGAAAGATCTTAGTCCAAGAAGAATAAAGAGATATTCTCCGAAGACAAAAGAGAGAAGAACGACAAGATCGAATAAATCAAAAGATTAGATAGAGCAGCACAAGAACAAGGTCAATATTGAAGTTGGATGAATACAGGGGACCCATCACCCGAAGTAAAAGTAAACAACTCTATGTCCCTAGAAGTGAAAGGTCTGATTATGAAACCTCATTAAAAATGGCAGCAAGAGACGAACAACCCTGAATCGAACATCATGAGGAGAGACAAGGAGGTGAAAGAGATACTGCAAGAAACCAAGGAATCCCAGGGTTTGGAAATAGAAGGAGGGTGATATATTCCCCTCTTAATCTCACGGGTGAACAACACGAACTCCCAGTTCTCCCTAAGGGAACCTTGAAGGAATTTTCTGGAGATGGGACAATCGATGCAAAGAGGCATTTGCATTTATTTCTTGACGTTTGTGACTTCCACTGAGTTGAACATGATGACATCATGGAGAGGTTATTTTTGCAAACTTTATCAGAAAGAACTTATGAATGATATACAACATTTCCCAGTAGATCAATTTGCTTGTGTAATGACCTCGAAGTTATGGTCCTTAATATGTTTTCTCCCCCAATTTCTTACCATACCCTCCTTATAGACTTCACCTAGATTGGGTTAAGGAAGAACAAAAGGATACAAGATTTTAATCTCAAGTTCAATAAGACTCTGAGTAGAATCCCAGAAGACAAAATACCAAATGACCCGGTCATTCTCGGTTGCTATAAGAATGAAATGCCCCCAAATGTGAAATATGCCATCAAAACATCCCAGATGGATACCCTAGAGGAAGCAATGACTAAGGCTAATGAGATGGAAGAAATTATGATTGAAACGGGCGCTAACCCAGTTATTATATTGGGAAGAGTTCAAAGACAGATTTGGGGATTGAATATTGATAATCAAGGAGCTTCTAGCTTGAGAAGAAATGAATAATTTAAACCTTGAGCAGCTCAGAGTCAAATGATGGGAGGAGGATTTTTTAAGGGAACCATACCTGACGTAAAAGTTGACCCTGCGACAACACATGAAACAAAGCAGATAATTGCGATTGCACAGATGAATAGAATCATCAAACAGATGCATAATGAAATAACCATGATGAGAAGGGGAGATAATTACATTCCAAACCCAAGGATGCCAATTCCCGAACAAAGGATGAACCCTACCCCTGAAAATAGGGTCAGATTCGAGAATACTGAAGACCCACTGAGACCAAGGGTTCCTAGACAACCCACTTTAAACACGACTATTTTGGATGATGTCTGTGACGAGCAATTGACCGAGCAAGAAGGTTATTAATTACCTGATAAATTCTCTATGACAGTGCATATGGACGGATGTGAGGCATCCATGTACATATATGGAGAGGGTGACAATGATACGAACTCCCAAGAAAACATCACCCAGATAAGAGGATTTGTAAATAGACCGAAGAATAAAGGCGACTCTGAAAAGAAAAAATAAAAAGAAAAGGAAAAATCCAGTGAAAAAGTGTCAAATGAGAAGGTGACAGATGTAACTACAAGGCAAGCTGTAGCGACAAGCTCAACTCAAATGATGTACATTTTCGTGGAGGACTTAAGTAATTTGAGGATAACCTTGCCTTTTATAGAACTGGTGAAGATTCCTCGGCAGAGGAAAAATATCTTGAAGTTGTTGGATGATCCATCAGAAAGAAGAGAAGCTGTTGTTACCACTCCAAAACAGAACTAGAGCCCGTCGACTACTAAGATGAGAGGTAAAATTCCACCATTCTACATCTCAATTGAAAACCATTATGTTTCATTACATAACTGTTTAGTTGATACTGGTGCAACAAATAATATCATGCCACTCGTGGTCATGGAATCATTGGGCATGAGGTACACTAAATATTATGAAACTGGCGAGAGAATATATGCCATCGATTCGAGAAAAGTGTCGGCATACAGAGAAATCAAGGATTTCTATGCATGGATTACTGCAGCTCCCCATATCATCATAGTTTTTAATATTATTGTGGTAGATTTGCCTCTAACATATGGGGTTGTGCTAGGAACAGATTGGAGCTCCATGATCGATGGATATATAATGAACGATGGTAGTTGTATGATGCTACCGGGCAAGGAGGGAGCAATGATTAAAGTACCTTGAGAGCCAAAAAAACCTTTCTACTTTAAGAAGAAGGATAATTAATTAATGGAAGACTACATAGATGCTGAGATCATAAACTATGCTATCTTGGACATGGAGCAGAGCGAAAACCTAGAATGAGTTCAAGACTTGGAGGTCCCAGAATGTGTATTTGAAGGTTACTAGAGAATGTCATTCGATGGAGCATGCTCTAAATCAGGGAACATAGTTGGGATTGTTCTCGTAAGCCCAGATAAGATGACGCATCCGCACGCTGTAAGACTAGAGTTTCCATGCATAAATAACAAGGAAGAATACAAAGATTTAATCCAGGGGATGATCCTTACACAAGGAATGAAAATAGAACATCTCATTACGACTGGAGTTTCAGAGTTGGTCATCAACCAGGTTACCCAAAAATACAAAATAAAAAAGGAAAGACTTAAATTATATTTCAAAAGAGTTAATGAATTGATGGAAACTTTCATCTCATTCAATATTACTTTCATTCCAAGGGATAAGAACCACAAGGCTGATTCACTAGCCTTGGCAGCTTCATTATCAAATGTAGACGAAATAATGACCAAAACATATTTCTAGGTGGAAAGGACCTTTAGGCCATCTGTGCCCAATAATATTGAGTACTTGCAAGTGTTTGACAATGATGAACATTTGGAGAATTGTTTTTTAAACGACAATGAATAAGAAGATGATCAAGTGATTTCCATCCCCAAAGACTGCATACAAGATGGATATTTATTCACAAAAGATGATCATGCCAAGAATCTTTTTGAAGAAGTTTCAGTTCAAAATGCACAAGAGACAAGAAAAGTCAATACTGGAACGGACCAGTCCCCGAAATATGTCAATTTGGGAGTCGATTGCACCCCCAAAGAAGTTGATCAATATGTTGCCTTATTCAAGGAATATATGGATGTGTTTTCTTGGAATTATGACAACTTAAAGGCTTATGAAAAAACGATATTCCATCATGTCATTCCTTTGAGGGAAGAAGCCAAACCGGTGAACCAAAAAATAAGAATGATGAATTCCAAGCTGAAGCCTCTAGTAAAAATTGAGTTGGAAAAGTTAAAGAAAACAAGGATAATCTATCCTATCATACATTTAGACTGGCTTTCAAATCCAGTGATTGTCAGGAAGAAGACTGAGGAAATCCGAATGTGCGTCGACTTCAAAGATCTTAACAAAGCAAGCATAAAATATAATTTTCTGCTGCCCAACATGGAGTTTCTGTTGCAACAAGTTACATGATGAACATGTGTGTCTATGTTGGATGGTTTCTCTGTATATAATCAAGTTTTAGTGGTTGAGGAAGATAGAGAAAAAACAACATTTATCACACCATGAGAAAAATATTCCTACGCTAGAATGCCATTCGGCTTGAAGAATGCTGAAGCTACGTTCCAAAGAGATATGGACCATGCGTTCAACGAACTCATAGGAAATATCATGGAAGACTACCAAGATGACTTGAAAATTCATTCAAGCAAAAGGGAGAATCAAATCCATCATTTAAGAAAAGTTTTTGAAAGATGTAGATCTTACGACGTCTCTCTCAACCTAAATAAATTCTTGTTTTCTATGACTCAAGGCAAGATGTTGGGCCACATTGTATGTAAGGAAGGGATTTACATTAACCCAGAAAGAGTTAAAGAGATTAATAAAATCAACCCCTTAACATCAAATAAGGGAGTCCAGTATTTTTTCGAGAAAATTAATTTTGTTCGAAGATTTGTTCCTGATTACACAAGCATCATAAAAACCCTCAATTTATTGCTGAAAAAAGAGCAGAGGTTCGAGTAGTCAACATATACTCATGAAACATTAAACAAGATCAAGGAGGCCATCACCACTGTTCCTCTCCTCATTAGTCCATATTTTCAAAAAGATTTCATTATCTATTCATTTTCTATAGAGGCAGTTGTTGTGTCCGTCCTCACTTAGAAAAATAACAATGGAGAAGAGCTTCCCTTAAGTTTTATGAGAAAAAATTTGCATGACTATGAGTTGAGGTATTCAAAACTCCAAAAACATGCTTTGGCGCTTGTAAAATATGTGGCACAATTTCAGACTTATATACTAAAATCTCATGTGATTTCCTACGTCCCCTCGTCCCCTGTCAAGATGCTCCTAAATCAATAGTCAAGGGAAGGAAAATGGGTCAACTGGTTAGAAAAAATTCAAGAGTATTATATCGAGATCAAACTGTTGAAGGAAATAAAATGACAAGGATTATGCAAGCTTATGGAGAATGGGGACTCAGTTGATGGAATGATTTCAATCTCAGTCGGGGAACTATTCACTGATTTAGAATGGTACGAAGATATCATATTTTATTTAAGATCTGGGCAATTCCCTATTACAATGAGTTACAAGGAGTGAAGGACACTCAAGATGAAGGTGAACCAATATGTATTGATTGTTGATATACTTTTCAGAAGGAATTTTGATGGTATATTGTTGAGATGTGTCGATGAGAATCAAACACCATCATTGATCAAATAATTCCACGAAGGAATATGCGGTGGACACTTTGCACCCATTGAAACTGCTCACAAAATAATCGGAGCAAGATTCTACTGGACGTCAATCTTTAGGGACTCATATGCCGCAATAAGGATATGTTTTTCATGCCAAAAATTCTCATGAAAAATGAAGAAAGATGCAATGCATTTGCAGCCTATTGTGGTGGAACAATCATTTTCCCAATGGGGACTTGATGTCGTTGGGCCGATTAATCCGAAATCTAGAAAAGGGCACATGTACATTCTAACAACTACCAATTATTTCACAAAATGCCTAGAAGCGGTGGCACTGAAGAAGGTCGACACTGAAGAATTTATTGGATTCCTCAAGAACAACATTCTGTCAAGTTTTGGTGTTCCTGATAGATTTATCACAGACAACAGTTCGATTTTCATTGGGTCAAAATTCATAGAATTTTGTGGACAATATGGGATCATTATGGGCCAGTCTTCAAATTATTATCCACAAGGAAATGGCCTTTCCGAATCCACGAACAAAACACTTGTGCATATATTAAAGAAAATTGTTGATGGCAACCAAAGAAATTGGCATCTGAAGCTGACATAAGCATTATGGGAAAGAAGGAAAACCCTGAAAGATAGTACCGAGATGAATCCGTATCTATTGGTCTATGGGAAAGAAGAAAAAATTCCAGTTAACCTTGAGCTTAACACATTGATATCCGTGGTTAATACTGAATATACGAAAGACAATTTGCCTACTCAGAAAAGGATCAATCAATTGCTAAATTTGGAGGAGGAAAGAAGCAAAGCCTTGAACCAAACTTATCAGAGGCAACATATCGTCAAAATAGAAGGGGGAACTGGTACTACTTTGGAACAAATCCAAGGAAAATCCATCCATGCACATGAAGTTCGAAGCACTCTAGATCAAACCCTATGTCGTCGAAAAGATATTGGGCTTCAACTCATATATGCTCCAAGATATGAAAGGAAAAAGGTTAATGCTGCCTGTCAATGGGTAACATCTGAAAGGTTTCTTCTCCTAGCACTTTTCATTCTCATTGTATATAATTTTATTTCTAGTTTGTATATTCTTAATCTGAATCCATAACCCAATGGGAAGAAGCACTTGGTCATGAGAGATTCTGGATTATTGACAACCCACAGGGGGTCATCATCCCACATTTGGAGCCTATTGTTGAGGTCATTTCCTGCTTCCAAAAAATTCCCTCCCCTTTTCTATTTTCCCAAATTCATTTCTCCCTTTCTTTTCTCCCTTCTACACTTACTCATTTTTTCCCTCTTACTGTCCCTTTCTAGTTCTAACACTTAGTTGCATTTTAGATCGCTGGTTCCCAGGTTGGCGAACTTATTGCACCAAGGAGTTTCACGATATACATTTCGATCCTCGGACTCCCCAAACTGCCTAAGTGTCATTCTTCCTACATGACTCCATCCGACTACCTCACTGTTCCATACTTAGCATATTTCATGCCTCATACCATCGTGGGCTCTCAGGTTTGCGGGTTCACAAAAAATATCAAGTCACATATTGCCCCCGTTCGTCCCCACCACCCTCGTGCCTTTCCCAATGCACATTTACTATGCTTTTAATGCTAATAACTTACCATACAGGTTCAAAGGGATGGTCATTAATAAGCGAAAGGATCGAGGAGACCTCCTATTAAAGCGCATTAAACAAGATTTATGGAGGATTATATTATCTCCCACCAACATTCATTCCTAACATAATTTGGAGCAAGGGAACGTTCTTGTCGACTTATGGAAGCAATTCGACAACATTTTTGTGGAGATACACTGAATATTTTCAGGCACGAGGATCAGATTTTTCAGTGGTCCATGGCATATTCCTATTATTCATCCCGTTCTGTCAAAAAGGAAATAATCTAGACGTCTGGAATTGCCTGCACAGGGTGTGTCCTAGAAGTTTTTGATTGCAAGAAGTTGGTCACCTGGTTCATTGAGAGTTACATTCCAAGCCAGCAGATCATCTAGTTGCTGAGCCATTCCTATGTCTCTCTATCACCTCAGGTTTTCCATAAGATGTTGAGGCTTCCCGAGCCAACGCTCACCTTCAAAGGTGAAGATTGCCGAGAGTTCTTAAAAACGAATGACAATGGACTCGACCTCTTACCTTAATTCCCAGAGAACTCAGTGGTCATCCCCGAGGACATCACAAGATTGCAGATTGGAGCATTTAAAAATCCATTCCAGGAAATTGCATGGATTTTTACAAGGATAACATGACAGGATACCATGACCAACATCTCCCGGATGATTCTTTACATTCTCTATTTTACTGTCAAGGAACATGCCATCTTCGATTGGGGTAAGTTGATTTCCATTTATATCTCTTCCCAATTGGTGCAATACAAGAAGGAAAATAATTTTTTTATGTCATATTATTTGGTCTTTGCGATAGCGCATTGTTGTCAATTCCCGAGATTATCTGTCTGCAAGAAGGTAAACTATGAGTTCGACCCAGTAACCTTCTAGTATCAATCATTGTGGAGGCACAAGGCCTCCCAACATTTTTATGAAGTCTTTAATGATTTTGTCTCAGTTTTTAAAGAATTGTTGTTTGGAAAAAACACTCCCTGGATGTCTGACCATGCGAGTAAGTTCCTGGATAGGAAGGGGACACTAGAAAAAATGGAAAATTATAACGTTATAAGGATTTTTGGATCCAAAGAAAATTCTTCCTTTCTTCCATCAAGTGAAATATATGCTATCTATTTCGACATTAAATTGTCAACTCAGGGCATGTAAGCTTCGAGGTGCTAACACTGTATGTGGAGGTCTAGAGCTCTAATCTAGTCTAGTCTAGCCCAATCTAATCTAATGCTAATAAACTCAAATAATGAAGATATTTACTTTAAATTTACAGAGTAATCTACAATTATGGACAATGAGTTTATAAAGACAAGCTATCTTTCAAAAACAACTTTTCAAAGGAAACTCTATTCTTAAAGCATCTTTTCAAAAACTCATGATTAATTCCGTTCTACAGGAAATAAACCCTATCCTTACACTAATAATATAACGTATGGAGATATTTTCCATTATGAAGATATCAATGCATATTCTTATAATCAATAAAGTCTACAAACATTGTGTAGAAGAGACTCAAAATCAACACTTGTTCTATCACACTGATACTAGAAAATATTCTGTACAGAGTTAATAATTCATGCATACCTACAAGATACAATTAAAAATCATAACTCAAAATCAACTCTTATCCTATCATACTGATGCTAGAAATATAACTAACAATTTGTGCAAACCTACAAGTAATATTAAAAAATTACAACTTAATAAAGTAGACACTGTCTAAATAGCTAATCTATAAAATGATTTTCAGTTTATAAAACAGGGAAATAAAGCTATGATGGTATAGTTAAACAACTATAAACATATGTCCATTAATAATTGCAACCTTCATAACAAAATGTTAGATGTTAGAATGTAAACAAGTAAGTATGAACAACTGTGAGTGCTCTCTAATACATATACAATTCCAGGGAGCAATATGCAAGTTATAAAAAAATATACATAGTAATACAATTTAAACAAGTAACCTGAAGTTAGCAAGTTATGAAAGCCAAATTCAAAAATGTAAATATAAAATGATATGAACAAGCTACCCAGACCACTGGTGGGCCCCCTAGGAGGCCGTGGCACTACTCAAATGTAAAACACAGTCACAAAATTGACATAGAATTAGTATTAATCATCAAACAAAGTTTACAGGGAAAATCCAATATAATGTCTGTATGTATCTAAAAATCGTATATGTTCATCCTGAGAGACTCCAGTACTTATAGAGTTTAAAATATAGCTGAGAGGTCGACCACTAAAAGAGTTGACGCTCTCTTAAAACAAAATTCATTAAAAATCTGTCAACAAACAACATCTCTCCAGCAACTTCATGCACTCAAAATAGAGGTCAACTCAACTGCTCGAATTCGAATGTGTTGAGTTCCATAGTTGGAGGGCTCAAGCATGAACACAACCCATGCGTTGGATTTTCCAAGGAGAGCCCGCCAATATGCCAACCGTCAACTGCACTGCGCTTTGAGGGTCGGATGGAGGGTCAGATGGAGGAATGGATGGAGGAATGGATGGAGGAATGGATGGAAGACCAGATGGAGGACCATGAACTTCTCTCAATCCATCCACAATTTCAGGAAATGGTTCATATGAGACCTAATTGGGAATATTAGGCACAAAACCCATGTGCCGGATATTTATGATTCAACTTCATCCTCCAAAAAATTGAGCTTGAAGTTCACTTCCTAGAAAAGGGACGAATGGAGGATTGGATGGAGGACTGGACGAAGGACTGGATGGAGGGATGGATCACATTTTTTACTTGTTTCAAGCAAACAAAAAGATATTAATCGATTTCACTTACTCAATTAAAAATAAATCATCATAAAAATCATCATAAATAAGGATTACACATACCTTATGTTGTCCCATGGAAAATTGATGTATAAAACCCAATAACACCTTAAAAAAAGAGCTAATAAAAGCATAGACTATATGAATTCCATGTGAAAAAAGGAATTTGGGCATCTAAAAAATAGGCAAAACACAGATTCATCATTTCCCCCATGCCTAAGAGTTTTCTAGTCCCTCTGCAACAAAAATGGGTCGTCAGACATATCTATACTTGTGAAGGAGGGAGTAGATTAGCTTTAGAGGCCTCTCTCTCATGTCCTAGAGACTTCGGCTTTGGTATTTTCTAATGCTTCAACTACATCCTTAGAATATGATTGTTGGTGGTCATTTGATCGACCAATCGCTGAAGAGAATTTGCCTTTGCTTGAAGGACATCGTTATCATGATGCAAATGACGATCCACGGTTTCATGTTCTGCCAAATGTTGGAGCAGCTGAGCATTCTCTTTTTTCAAGTGCTCAAGAGAGGAAGGCTTAGGATCCTTAGTATATGTAGAAGGTATGTCATATTTAGAAGAAGGTGTAGGAATCTGAGAAGAGGGGGTAACAATGTCTTTTTTAGGAAGACTAGGAGCTGTAGGAATCAGAAGAGGGGGGTAACAATGTTCTTTTAGGAAGACTAGGTGTGACAAGCTCAGACTTGATTTCTTTAGCAAGTTCAAATTCTTTTGCAGAATCTTCTCTAAGTTTCTTGTGAGGGATTTCACGGTCAAAGGACAACCGGAGGATCTCAGGGTGGTTGAGGTTAAATCAACTACATAAAGATTCGACCAATGCCAATTCAAAGACTTTAAAACAAGCACTGCCAAATGAAATCATAAATTAAATTCGCCCTTTTAACAAGTGTAAAATATAGATACACCACCTTTAGTAATCTTAATTCATCACTTCAACGAATATAATCAAACCCCAAAGATCATACCTGAATGAAAGCATTAAAATCACATTCGCAGCTGCAACGTTTTATACAATATCTTATCTAACACTCCATCCAGTCCTCCATGTGGTACTCCATTTGGTCCTCTGTTCAGGTGAAAAATATACAATAGTAAGTGGACATTCACCCATATTACTAATATTAGAATATTTCTAGCAGACATGGTGAACAAAAGGAAAGATAGGATTGTAACATCCATCTTTAGTTTCCTTTGTCATTGAAATGTAACTGTTACAGGGAATATTTGAGTGTAAGCAATATTCCCTTGTATTAGATATAAACATAGATTAAGAAAAACTGTAAAGTATAATGCAAAATAGGCTTATTAATTATACACATAAAATTATGTCAACAATATAAAGTTTATCATGCCAATACAAACAACTGTTGATATAATATCCTGAGATATTGTAGAAATACAATATGACAAAATTTTGACAGAAATCCTACTTCCTTTTCTCATGGGATTGCAATATAGATGGGTAATTTTTAGTGTTTTTTAGCTCGGGAAACCCCTCCCAGACCGAAGATATGGCACATCCTTGTGCCATGAATTAATTGGGATTGACCTTTCATTCATTTTTATTTTTTTGTATTGTCAACAATAGTTAATAAGCAATCTTCAAGAAAATGAAGCCAACATTATTATTCTAAGAAAAACTAGAACTTAGAAAAAAGAAGTATTAATGTTATGTTATGGGAATAACCAAAATGACACCATACTAATTCAAATTTCTTAATACAGACAATTTTTTCAGCTAGTAACAATTTATGCTCATGAAGACCATATAATTTGTGATAGGGGATTTTCCTCATGTCCCTGGATAGAAAAGATGAGGGTATATATGATCTATAAAACCCATAGGAAACTGGTCATCCTACTTACTTTCTCAAAGGTTTATTGTCATTCAAGTAATATGGATAAAGTTTTCAATTGACTTCATTAGAATCCTAAACTTATGGGTCCCACTTCTAGGATAATGACATCCTAGGTATAGTATGAATTAGATGACAGGGTCTTAAGTGCAACTTACAAACATTCTCAAATGGCAATTAGATGAGATTTATTTAGCCCTTTTTTTTCAACCATGCATGCTTCTTCTTAAGGATTTACACAAGCATATTGTTCATATAGAAAAATATAGATTAGGGATAGTAAGAGACATCAAAGTCATAACCCATTTCTAGCAAGCCTGTTTAGTACCCCGATGGGGTAACTTTGATATCTAAGAAATATCCTCTTCCAGGCAGAATGCCCCATTGCCAATGAGCTTGTTTAGTACCCTGATGGATTTTCCTAGTCATACCATAGGCTGGTACCCGCTTCCAGCAGATTTGTTCAGTATCCCGGCGAGTTAGCCTCTTACACCCATATTACATCCTTTACCACCACCCTTAATATTTGTATGTATGTATTGCTTTCACAATGAGATGGGGAGGCAACTATGAAAACCTTTTTATGGAATGGGATGGTATATGGGTTGGAGGACACTCTATAAATCGCCCATAAAATATTGTTCACATGAAAAATAAACTTATGCATTTATATTAGTCCAAAGACATATCATGGTCAAACTTACTTAATGTGAAGTGGATGAGGCCATAAGAGAGTGACTTAAAGGTGTCTCTAGTCCCTAAATATATCTTTTTCATATATAATTATAGTAGTGTTCCCTCACAAGTAGGAGTGGCATCCACTCTCCTGCTACTATTTGATAAGGATGCTTGAATAACAAGCTCTGATATGAAACTGGGATGTACAATTTACCTATAGGTATTACTATGTAGACCTTGAAAATTTAAGTAAATCCCCATAATGTATTAAAGTTGGCCTTCAGGCTACTGTTATTATTGATGGTCATAAATATGCATGTAATAAGGGAAATAAAGATCCATAAATGTTTTGGTTTCTAGTATTAAACTATCAATACTCTCTTTATCTTAGTTCCTTTATTAAAAAAAAGAAAACGCAAAGTGGGGCTGTATTAAACTTTAAGATAAACTAACAATATACAACATTTATTCAATAACCTACTCTACCTAAAAAGAAAGGAAAATCTTTATTCAAGTGTAAGAACTTTTCCAATGTAACCATGTGCGAAGCAAGATAAGAAACGTACCCATATCCACATATGAAACATTTACAGCAGTGATTACCTAGATATGAAAAACCAACCAACCTACTTGTTTTGGCATCATAAGGTGTTGAAAAAGAAAATAGTATTGTGGCCTGATGACCTTTTGAAACCAAATTTCAATGCAATCTTGATGTTCATCAACAATAATTTCTATGCTCTCCTTTATCATTCCATGCAGAACCTCATCTTTTGGATGATTGATTTCTGAAGTGCATAAAGGATCTGCTGAGATGGATGTTGAGAACTCCTCAATCTCAGGTATTAGCGATCACTCTCCACCGGATGTAGTCCATAATTTTCCAGCTTCCTTTTCATTTTGGCAAGGAAAATCATTTTGTAGCTCATGGGACTTTGTTTCTTTTATCATTTCCGAAGAGGTAGATAAGTTCATGACTATTTTCAAGATGTGTTCTTCCTGAAAAGAAGAAATCTCAACTGCTGCTAGGATTTGAGAGAGTTCTCCCAAACTAATGGTCACCTTCGAATCCATTCTGCTAGTTGATGGGTCCTGCCTCACACATGGATTAGTGTCCGGGGTTCTTAAAACACCCAAATTTATTATTATTATATATATTTTTAAGATTTTAATCACAACTACCTATAAAAAATTAAATCCATATTTAAATCAGATTTGCGCAAACCAAACACACCACACTTGCATAAAATAAATCACACTTGCAGGAAAGAAATCAAAGCATAAAATAAAATACGATTGCAGGAACAAAATCAAACTCACACGTGTATGAAAGTAAACACACTGGAAGGAAAAATAAACACACTTTGTGAAATGGAAGCACACTTTCGTGAAAGAAATAAAACTTGCATAGAAGAAATAAAAGAAAGCACTCTTGCATTAAAATAAGCACACTGACAGGAAAAATAAATTGCGGAAAAGTAAACACACCTTACAGGAAAGATAAAACACAATTTTGCAGGAAAATAAACACGCTTGCAGGAAAGTAAATTTCAAGAAATTAAACACAATAATAAAAGTAAAAAAACTAAGAAAAGTAAGCAAACTTGTAAAAAAAGTAAACACTCTTGCGGAAAGGGAACAACAAGGCTTTGGAGCAACCCATTAAAATGGATGCGCAGGTTCTTACCTCTCATATTAAATTTTCTCCTCCCCCTTGTTGTGTAATTAAAAGCAACCTACCTACCTAAGATCTAATCCCTTTAGCACCTCCCCGACAATGGAACCAAAAATGTCAAGTGAAATATATGCTATCTATTTCGACATTAAAATATTCAACTCGGGGCTTGTAAGATTCGAGGTGCCAGCACTGTATGTGCAGGTCTAGAGCTCTAATCTAGACTAGTCCAGACTAATCTAATATAATGCCAATAAAATCAAATAACGAAGATATTTACTTTAAATTTATAGATTAATCTACAATTATGGACAATGAGTTTATAAAGACAAGCTGTCTTTCAAAAGCAACTTTTCAAAGTAAACTCTGTTCTTAAAGCATCTTTTCAAAAACTCATGATTAATTCCGTTCTACAAGAAATAAAACCCATCCTTACACTAATAAGATAATATATGGAGAAATTTTCCATTATGAAGATATCAATGGATATTCTTATAATCAATATAGTCTACAAACATTGTGCAGAAGAGATTCAAAATCAACACTTGTTCTATCACACTGATACTAGAAAATATTATGTACATAGTTAATAATTCATGCAGACCTACAAGATAAAATTAAAAATCATAACTCAAAATCAAATATTATCCTATCATACTGATTCTAGAAATAGAACTAACAATTTGTGCAAACCTATAGGTAATATTAAAAAATTACAACTTAATAAAGTAGACACTGTCTAAATAGCTAATCTGTAAAATGATTTTCAGTTTATAAAACAAGGAAAGAAAGCTATGATGCTATAGTTAAACAACTCTAAACATATGCCCATTAATAATTGCAACATTCATAATAAGATGTTAGGTGTCAGAATATAAACAAGTAAGTATGAGCAACTATGAGTGCTCTCTAATACATATACAATTCCAGGGAGCAATCTGCAAGTTATAAAAAGATATACACAGTAATACAATTTAACCAAGTAACCCAAAGTTAGCAAGTTATGAAAACCAAATGAGAAAATGTAAATATACACTGATATGAACAAGCTACCTAGACCACTGCTGGGCCCCCCAAGCGGTTGTGGCACTACTAAAATGTAAAACACAGTCACAAAATTGGCATAGAATTAATATTAATCATCAAAACAAAGTTTACAGGGAAAATCCAAGATAATGTCTATATGTATCTAAAAATCGTATATGTTCATCCTGAGAGACTCCAATACTTATAGAGTTTATAATATAGTTGAGAGGTTGACCACTGAAAGGGTCGATGCTATCTTAAAAATAAATTCATTAAAAATCTGTCAACAAACAACATCTCTCCAACAACTTCGTTCGCTCAAAATAGAGGTTGGTTGAACTACTCAAATTAGAATGTGTTGAGTTCCATAGCTGGAGGGATTGAGCATGAACAAAACCCATGTGTTTGATTTTCCAAGGAGAGCCCGCCAATATGCCAATCGCCAAATGCATTGCGCTCTAAGGGTTGGATGGAGGGTCAGATGGAGGACTGGATGGTGGACCGGATGGAGGACCATGAAATTCTCTCAAGCTGTCCAAAATCTCAGGAAATGATCCACGATGGACCTAATTGGGCATATTAGGCACAAAACCCATGTGCCAAATTTTTCTGATTCAACTTCATGCTTCCAAAAATTGAGCTCAAAGTGCACTTCCTGGAAAAGGGCCAGATGGCGGACTGTATGGAGGATTGGATGGAGGGATGGATCATGTTTTTTACTTATTTCAAGCAAACAAAAATATATTGATCGATTTCACTTACTCAATCAAAAATAAATCATCATAAAAATAATCATAAATAAGGATTACACATACATTATGTTGTTCCATGGAAAATTGATGTACAAAACTTGATAACACCTTCAAAAAAGAGCTAATAAAAGCATAGACTATATGAATTCCATGTGCAAAAAGGAATTTGGGCATAAAAAAAAAAGGCAAAACACAGAGTCATCAGCTTCCATGCCACATATCTAACAAAATGTTTATTGCTGAGATAGCAAGGCAATACACCTAATGCTTGCATTTTTTCCATGAAAAGAGAGAAACACAATTCATGCCTTTGCCTTGGAAATTCAAGGATTTCATATTCAAAAATATGAACAATATTGATGAATTCACATGCCACTTCCACAACCTCAATTTAAAATTTATTGAAAAAGAAAAGGGGTTCGACCCTAGTGGTATTTTTGTAGAACATCTATTGGCTGTTGGTTTTAGTAATTATTTCATTAACACTATTCTGAATGAAGATGGAGATAGTGCCTCAGGAACTCCCACTCGTGACACTGACAACCTTGAGACAATACTCAACACCAATGAGTCGTACAAGAAGAGAGGAAAAGGTTTGGGTGAGAAAAGTGATCAATCCCTGACTGTCACACCAAAGAGTACAACATCTCGGAGCAGTGATCCAATGACTTACCCAAGTAAGAAAGTCACCGATAGTTCTTCAAGCAGAGGAGGAGATAAGAAACCTCCTTCCAACAAAATTGAAATTTCTCATAAACTTCCCTTGAGGAAGAAACGAAAAAACATTGTGCAAGAAGAGGAGGGACCTCGAGGAGAAATTGATATCCACGATCTCTCCCTCGAGGATATGGAACTAGAAACTGACATAGAGAAAGTGTTCCCCGACGTCGACCAACTAGAGAACATGACTTACCAGAACCCTCATATGGAAATAATTGAGACCGATACCTTCGAAAAAGAAGAGTCTTTTGCATTTCAGAGCATTGTTTTTGATAGTGAATCCAAAGATTTGATTATGGAGAAAAGAGATGTAAATAATAAGAAGGGGAAATCTTGTTCAAAGATTAACCTATAGAACATGTGGCCTTCCCAAATTTCCCAGATACACTGAGCAACTGGAGATGCTCTAGACAACTCTATTGAAGGCCTTGAAGTAGAAAATGTCAGGTTAAAGGAGCGAATCAAAGATTTGGAGGAAGATTTAATGCCCCTTCTAGTACTTGCTAGTCCTTTAGCAATGATCAGGCCTGCCACACCTGTAGAAAAGTTAAAAGGATTGACAAGCCTTCTCACATCAGCCCAAGTCTATGTGGAAAATAATATCAAGAAAAGAATGGAATTAATAAGAGAGGCTTGGGAGATGTCAAAGAGCATGGTCTCTTTTGTAATGAGAGCACACACTTTTCATGAATATCTGCAAGAAGATTTGCAAAACGAGGAAGGTTTCTACCTCGATGCGTTTGTACCATATGGTGTTAAAGTTACTAATATGATAGAGTTGAGAATAATAGAGGAGGATCTCCCTTCTTCGAACTGAATAAAACAACTAAATGGATGCTGGAGAGAAAAGGTAAAAAACATGAATGGTATTGTTCAAGCATGTAGCCAAGCTATAACTAGAAGAGAGGAATTATTCAAGAAGCTAATTGAGATGGAACTAGCTAGCAACACCAATGAAGTCCAAGACCCGAATTGATACTCAACTCATTGTTCTTAACCAAGCAAGCATTTGATGAACAAGTTGAGATCTTTAAAGGGTTGTCATTTGAAAAATTCTATGGCATTCTTGAATATGGTGAAGATGACGTGGAAAACTGGCTAGTTGATTATTTAATCAAAAATCAAGATATTGAGGAAGCATTGCGAAACATTTCTATTGATATAAGGGACTTGGAAGGTGAAATCTTCAATATAAAAATCCATCATGAAATCAACGTGGCACCAATGAGGATCTACATCGAGGAGTGGTTCAAAAAGGATGTCGATAAGCTCACCAATGAAGGGCAAAGGACGGTTGAGATGGTTCTTGTAACCGCCACGGAAAGCCATAAAAGGACATCAGTGAGCAAGTGACAAATCATGAGATACCATCATAGTATCGCTTCCTTCCGTCGCCCACTTTCTTCTTTCTATGAACTCCATTCTTATACATATTTGATTTATGGTCTGTGAGAGCCCCGATCCAAGTCATTATGACAAACACATTTTAATTTCAGAGTATATGTATTGAACTATATATTTTTTAGAAATTCCAAGAGAGCTATTTTGGGAACAATCTTGACTGTACTTTGTAACCAAGTTTTTCTG